>CAUYPK010026363.1:0-171482 GCA_963574355.1 Loris lydekkerianus | reverse complement strand
GTAAGAGTAGCCCACATAACAAAATCCCAAAACCAGAAATGTTGGCGTGGATGTGGAGGAAAGGGCACACTTCTACACTGCTGGTGGGAATGCCCACTAATATGTTCCTTCTGGAAGGATGTTTGGAGAATACTTAGAGATCTAAGAAATAGACCTGCCCCTCTATCCTATAATTCCTTTACTAGGTTTATACTCAGAAGACCAAAAGTCACAATATAACAAAGACATCTGTACCAGAATGTTTATTGTAGCCCAATTCATAATTGCTAAGTCATGGAAGAAGCCCAAGTGCCCATCGACCCACGAATGGACTGGCAAATTGTGGTACATGTATACCATGGAATACTATGAAGCCTTAAAGAAAGATGGAGACTTTACCTCTTTCATGTTTACATGGATGGAGCTGGAACATATTCTTCTTAGCAAAGTATCTCAGTAATGGAAGAAAAAGTATCCAATGTACTTAGCCCTACTATGAAGCTAACTTACAGCTTTCACATGAAGTCTATAACCCAACTATAGCACAACACTATGGGGAAAGGGCCAAGGAAGGGGAAGGGAGGGGGGAGGTTTTGATAATGGGTGGGGCCACGTCTATGGTGCATCTTAGAATGGGTACAGGCGATTGCACTAATGTACACAGCTATGATTTAACAATAAAAAAAAAATTATCTCTAAAGTTGTTAGGATGAAGTTTGTAGTCCAAGAAGAACGTTTATTTTCCCTGTGACTACAGCTACAGATACAAAGGATTGTTTTCTTCATGAGTTGTTCACCCCTCCAGTTCGGTCAATACACCATCACAATATAAAACCTGCACTTAGCACAGGCTTTCCTCAGAGATGCATGAATGGAAGAGCTGCAGTGTGCACCCGAAGCAGCCCTCAGTCCACCATCCTAGAAATGGCAGCAACATTAATACATCGCAACCTGACCCCCAAAAATCACAAACGTAAACAACCAGAAGTAAAGTGAGTGTCAGGTCTACATTACAAGGACAACCTGAGATAAAGTGAGTAGCAGCTCTGCATTACAAGGCTTGCCATTTTATGTCCTCAAAAGAAACCAGTAGGAAGGAGTCCAAGGAGAGATGGTTTAATGAAGTTCACCAGAGTTAACACTTCTTGCTAAGAGTAGGAATTCAAGAGCTGGGTGTGCTGGCTCATGCCTGTAATCCCAATGACTACAGAGGCGGAGGCAAGAAGACAAGGTGAGGTCAGGAGTTCAAAACCAGCCTCTGAGTAACACAGTGAGGCCCCATGTCTAAACAATAAGACAGGGTGGGCAGTTCACTCCTGTAGTTCCAGCTAATTGAGAGGCTAACGCCGAAGCCTCACTGGAGCCTAAGAGTTTGAAGCTACAGCAAGCTACGATCATCCCACTGCACTCCAGCCTGGGTGACAGAGCAAGACCTTGTCTCTAACAAGTAAAATAGAATAAAAGGAACGGTTCAGTTGACAATCACATACAGCAGCATCAAACCCCCAAGCACAGCTACCTGCTGAAGTACAATGAGAAACACAGGGATGCCGGCAGCCACGCGTTTTTATAGCTACATTTTATACATGCTCCTTGTATGTCCCAATGTTTGTGAAGAACACCTGTTGATGAGCTGTCTGAGAGGGAAGAGAGGATCCTCAGCAGATCTTAATACAACAAAGTACCAAACTCAGTTTTCAGCTAATAGCTCAAGCAACTGAGCACTCAACTGCTCAAGAAGCAAGGATGCAGCGTCCTGAGCTGTGCACCTGCCCTGCAGAGGCTTCCGTGTGCCTTGCTTTCTAGTGCATTCCTTTTGCAATAAGATTTCTGTTCCTTTTAAAATATCACTCTGTTTACCCTTTCCCGTATCTTAGACTCACTTCTCTTTAGGAATAAAATCAGTCGCATAACATGTACTAACTCTACCTTCTCTTTGCCGCCAGCTGCTTTTCTCCTCCCCTAACATTTTCCTTACCGATGAATTTGGTTCCCCTGTGTTGATGCAGACATGTTCCTGCACTGTACAATCGCTCTGCAAAGCAGCAGTCAAGTGGTTAAATGTGCAATCTTGAGAAATGTATTATATTGTGAAATTAAGTCCCAAGGTGCTGGTGGAAGCCTGTTACCTAACTCTATTTTAGAGAAATGGCCCGTAGAACACCCTGAGTAGAGGAAAGCCCCCTATTACAGCAGGATGCAGGACCAGCCCCAAATAGAGCCATTCTGATTTCAGATTCACTGAAAACCTACCGACCTATTTCCTCCCAATTTACATGCTCTTACTTGAGTTGTTGGGAACAATAATTCAAGACACATCAGGTGGAATATTTCACTAAACAACTGTACCACACACCACTGCAGTTTAGCAACAATTTAACCAGTAACCCCTGGGTTAACACACCTCTTGTGATGTACAATGAACATGAAAATGCTTTCTAAGCTGTTTAGTAGTCTACAAATCAGACTTCTTACCGAATCACATTAAAATAGGTAGCACAGTGAGTGGATAAATAAATTGTGACATAAACAAACAGTGAAATATTGTTCAACTTGATAAACAAAGCACATTTTGACACATGCTACAACATAAACAAATCTTTAAAATAAGCCAGAGAGAAAAATACAAATACTGTATGATTCAAAATTCATTGAGAGATAATCTAAAATAGAGATGATGAGGAGTGGGAAGGAGGGGAAATGGTTAGTTATTGGGGGTGGTGCACGTTTTAAATTTATTTTGTCTGTACTAATTTGCAGTCCCACCAACAGTCCACAAACATTCCTTTCTTTCCACATCAACATCTGTTGCTTTGGGACTTTTTAATAAAAGCCATTCTAACTAGGCTTAGTAAGGTCACATTGTCGTTTTAGTTGCATTTCCCAAATGATTGGTGACATAGGGCACTTTTTCATGTATATCGGCCATTTGTCTATCTTCTTTTGAAAAGTTTCTGTTCGTGTCTTTTGCTCGATTTTTAACAGGGTTGTTTGTTTTTTCCTTGCTGATTTGCTTGAGTCCTCTGTAGATTCTGGTTACTAGCCCTTTTATTAGATGCAGAGCTTGAGAATATTTTCGCCCATTCTATTTTCTCTGTTGATTTTTCCTTCAGCTATGCAGAAGCTTTTTAATTTATTCAGATCCCTTTTATTTATTTTTGTTGTTGCTGTGATTGCCATTGGGATTTTTTTCACAAATCCTTTACCTACGCCAGTATCTAAAAGAGTGTTTCTTCCATTTTCCTCTAGAATTTTCATTACTTCATACCCTACATTTAAATCTTTTAACCACCTTCAGTTAATTTTTGCGAGTGGGGAGTGACAGGTTTCATTCTTCTATATGTGGTAATCCAATTTTACCAGCACCATTGACTGAATAGGGATTCTTTTTCCCTATACTGTAGTCTGTTTTGTCAAAGATCAGTCGGCTGCAGGTAAATGGTTTTATATCTCAGTTCTCTCTTTGTTCCATTGCTCTTTCTCTCTATTTTTGTACTGACCTCATGTTGTTTTAGTTTTAGCATGTTTCATGCTACTATCAGAAATGTAATCCCTCCCAATTTGTTCTTTTTGCTTAAGTTTGCCTTGGCAATTTGGGCTCTTTTCTGGTTCCAAACAAAGCTTAGAATTATTTTTTCGAGGTCTGTAAATATGTCTATGGTACTATGATGGGGGTTGAGTTGAATATATAAATATAAATCAATTTGGACAGCATGGACTTTTAATGATGTGGATTCTGCTAATCAATAAACATGATATGTTTTTCCATTCGTTGTGTCCTCTGCAATTTCTTTTCTCGGTGTTTCATAGTTCTCCTTGTAGAGATCTTTCAGTCCTTGTTAAGCATATTCCTGGATATTTTATTTTCTTTGTATCTATAGTGAATGACATTGAGCCTTTGATTCGACTCCCAGCTTGATTGGTATTATGATATAGAAATGCTAATGATTTATATACATTGATTTTGTATCCTGAGACTTTGATGAATTTGTTTATCAATTCTCAGTCTCCAGGTGGAGTCTTGGGATTTTTTAGGTATAAGACCATGTTTGCAAAGTTAAAGCTAGGAAGTGGCAGAGCCAGCACTAGGATGGGGCCAGCAGGACCCAGGCAGGTGAATCCGTGAAGGGAGGGTTCAGACTACCTAATTCATCTCCAGGACCCTCTCAGCTCCAGCTGGGTGAACAACGTTGGGAAGAAGAGCTTCATACTCCCATTTTCCAGGAAGAGCCAGAAATCCAGAATTACATCTTAAATCTCTCCATTTTAAAATTTTCTTAATAAATCCCATTTTCAGGAACACTCTGTGTGCCAAACATCATCTGAGAGCACAGGTATGCAGGTTCATGTTGGAACCATCATGTTTCTGAGCAGGTTTTAGCAAAGACGGCACTTTCTAGTCATAAACCATGAACTCTGACTTGGATCAGGGGGAAAAAAAAAAAAAAGCTAAGTGGGAAGAGAGCAAATAAAGACAAAAATAACCTCTGATGAATTGGTTCTTTCTCCTGTGTTGCTTTTTTACCATCACTGAAAATTGTGCCTAGACTTAGACTTCAAGTGAATCCTGGTCCATCAAGTAACCGTGCTGACAAGAATACTTTACGGTCCTTAGATATGACATTTAATGTATGAACACAACTCAAAACTACGTTTGCCCTCCACGGGAGAACACAGGGGCTAAAAGCAGAGTATTTATTCTTGCAAGGCCAGGGTCTGATGTTTCCACTCTATACTTTAGTAGTGGCACATAAAGATTATAATTGTGAATGAAAGAAAGAAAAGGACCCACTGGAAAACTGACATCTTGAGCTGGAAGTAGCAATCAGAGCAACTGTGCTTTGGCGTCAAGTGGAAAACAATAAAGCACAAAACATGAAAGTACCAGTGAAGTCAGCTGGCTCTCTCCAGTGGAAAGGAACAAAAACCACAGAGCACAAAAGGAGACTTAGAAGACTTCAGTAAAGTTCTGAGGCCTTAAATAGCTTATGGTTCAGATAAGCTGGAAAATGGAAGCAAAGAGAATAAAAGCAGAATGGAAGGGCTGCACCCAGCCTCTCTCCTCTGTTAAGGCTTAGAGGACAATTCAGAACTGGCTGGTAGGCAGACTCTTCCTCCAAGTGCAGAGCCATTGATTCCTTGCTGGTCGCACATTTCAGATGCCTAACTCCAATGTATTGAGTCTAACTTTCCAGAAAGCACCTTCCAAAGTGCTGACCTTGATGTCCCTGGCTGACGTCCTATTCTGTGTTTATCTCCTCTGCCAACTACATGATGACACAGAAAGAACACAGAATTTGGAGTAGGAATACTTGGATCCAAGACATGACCACCTGCTTGGGTAGAAGATCAGTAGACTCATTTAATCCCTCTGAGCCTCAGTGGATCATTTTGTAAAAGGAAGTTAATACTTCTTAACACATAGGGTTGTTGCAGGGATCAAAATACATCACCTGTATAGAAGTGTCTTACAAGCTTTAATCCGAGCAGCATATTGTCTAAAGAGCCAAAAGTTCATCACCTAATGAAACTACAGGCCAACTAATCATTCAGCAAATATTAAACACCCTCTGTTACTCTAACCCCTGGAAACATGCTCGCAAGAATGACAACCAAGATTTCTGCACACATGAAGCCTACATTCTGTTTAAGGTTGTAAATTCTTAATTTAAGGTTTAATGACAAGGTACTAAACAAAAAACTCTTCTTTCAGCTAATAAGCAGATTATAAGTTTGTGATGTATTGTTTGTTTTTCATTGATTTCCATAAAGAAAAGAATATAATGACATCTCTTAATTAAATTCAGAAAAACACTTAGCCTGAAGTCACACACTCAAAGCATTGTTTACTAGACACACGTCATTGGAACATAATAATTACTAAATGCCTACTACAGACACACTTGCTGTCCCAGGCAGACTTAAGGGAAATGCAGCTGCTTACTCAAAGTTTTGCTTGAAGAAATACCGTATGTTCATTCAAAGTAGCCACTATTGAGTATTTTATGAAGGCCCTTTGGTGGGTACTGTACAGGATACCAAGATTAGTAAGCCCCAGTTTCTTCCTTCCTACAAAGGACTAGAAGTAAAGGAATAAAAGTAAGATTTGTGACATCATATAAGAGAATGATGCATGAATATTAAATAAATAATTATCATGGTTTAGAAAGAGAACCAATTTAGGGAATCAAAAGGTGCCCTCGTGAAATTTTGAAAAATGTGGCAAAGTGGCAAAATTCCAGGTTCGATTTTTATCATGTCTGCACTCAAGTCTGGTTATATGAACTGAACAAATCACTTTAACCCAGCTCAACCTTCTGATCTTCTCAAATTCTTCTGGAAAAACTCAGGATAGAATGGACACATTTATCTGAGCTGTTCCGTAGTCTTTGTAATCGCATTAGACAGCACACCTGTAGAACCCTTGCTATTTCTGACCCTAAGTTGGTCCTTAATAAATGTTGAAATAAACTTCGATGTATGGGTCAGATTTTAATGAGCAGAGATAGTAATAAAGGTGTGTCAAGTCAAGGGAACAGTCTGTGGAAAGACGTGGAGTTGGGAGCCTGGAGGCGCCTACGGGGATACAAGTCACTGTGGTCGGTTCCACTCTGAAGTCTATGAAAAGTATCGGAGGTAAACCTGGAGCGATGGATCCAGAATCTAAGAAGACCACCACTGATATTCTCCAAGAAGAAAAGAATAGGAGACAAACTGGTTCTCCTCACCTTTCAGGATTCCCCCTCCACCCTGGTACATTAGACACATTTCTTTTTTTTTTTTTGACACATTTCTTAAGCTCCTGTCTTCCCTCGGTCACAAGAACTAATCAGAGAGGAACCTGGTACATACAACCAGTGGAGTGCATCTAACTCCAGAAATAACCCCCATCATTAATAATGACAAATAATTGCTTAATATCTGAGATAGAATATGGATGTGGAAAAGCAGTTTTCCAAGGACAGAACCTGTCTCCTTCCCCTTTAAACTCCAACCTCAACCCAGTCATTACAGTCAGACCTAGAACTTGGAATAAAAAGTTTTAGGCCATCTAGCCCATTACCATGGAACTCACATCATAGTTGTCAGTTTGGCTCTCATGCGGTGTTCTAGTTCTATAAAGACAGCGTCTGCCATCCTCCCAGGCCTGACTCCTTCTCTTGGGCCCTGTAAATGACCTCATTTTGTTCTTGCCAATCCCCTAGAGCGCCGTCCCTGAAAGAGAGTCCTGCCCTTTGCTACCTCCTGATAATCTTTCCCGACACTGACTGCCAGCTTGTACCTCTCTGCCCTCCACAAGATACTCTTCTCGTATTTTGCTTTATCACCTCTGCGTCCAGCTTTGCCTACCCGAGGACCCACGCTGGGCTCCACCCCAGTACTGAACCCTCAGAGTGGAGTAGTCTGGGTCCCAGCAGCCTGCATCTGTGTCCATTGGCTGGTGTTGATCTCTCAGGGTTTATATTCTAATTGAAAGAAATGTATATGTTTTAAAAAAGATTTTTGCTTGTCTTTTCTTGTCTTATATTTCTAGGTCTTACTGGCACTTAAAATAGCACAAGATGAACTCATGTGGTAATGGACTGACAGGCTGGTGGGCATTATCGGCCATCACTATGACCACCTCATTTGACACTTGACATCACAGTGTGATGGCAGAGATGAAGAGTAGGTAACTCAGGAGCCAGACCTCCTGGATTGAAATCCCAGCTTTCACATTTAGCAGCATAAAGCCATCGGACAAAGTTAATCCACAAGTGCCTCAATGTCTTCATCTGTGAAATGGGGAAATAATAATGCTTTCTCCAACAGCTGTGAGGATTAAATGTGCTGATACAGGTAAGGTTCTCAGAGCAGGCCCTGACCATAACAAATGCTCAACCACAGGTACACACTATCGGGCTAGGCTCCCATCTCCAACAAACAAGATCGAATAGAAAAATCAGTGCCTTTTGAAATTCTCTGTTAATTCTTCCAAGAAGACTTCTATGTTCCTCCCTAGGACAAATTTAATTTGTCTCCAAAAAAATATTAACTGTTTGGCCAGAAGATCTCAAGTACGAGTGTCTGTCTAAAAGTTCTTTGTCTGATAAATGCAAAAAATGATGCTTCTTACCTCAGAGGGTCAGCCTTATTCCTAAATTAGTTACAAAGGATGCAGCATTTAGAATGATGCTGAAGATACAGAACACGCATTCACACTGCTTACGCCGCTATGAGTGTGGGCCACACCACAATCAGGAGATGAGATGATGAAACTGGGCCATCCCTAAATGATTAGATCCTGGACATCTCCATGCTCCTGGCACATGGGGAGTTTGTCATCGGCTCCAGCCCCAATCAGGACTCTTCTCACTGAAAATAAATTCAAATCTTAACTACAGTCTAAAGAAGAACTCATCACCCGGAGAAGGACACAGAGCCGGAGACCAGAATGGAATGATCGTGGTCACATCCTCCTGCAAACAGGACACCAGCCCAGGCTACAGTAACACATCACTGATCACTCACATTGTGCAAAACATTGTTTAAAATTTAATCTTTCTGAAAAATACAGTGAAAGCCTTCATTTAAAAGATCCAGGGGACAAAAAGATTCCTAGGATAAAAAATTAGAAGTCCAGAAAAGGATGCAACAATGTTTAACACATCCTGGTAGAAGGCAAAGATGGTGTGAGCACAGGGAGGGTCATAACAAACTAAAGGAAAAGAATCTGGAAATGGACCCCAGTGTGGGTACGACCAGATGCTTACGAGAAGGTCCCAGGAATGAAGACTGAGTTTCACTCTGTAACATTTGTAGTTGAGTATAAACATGTATTAGTCAGTCACATAGTATGTTTCAGAGCCTATTTTTTATTCTAAAATGTAGATTCCATTATTTCCAACAGAAGTTCCTGTGACCACCCCCCCTTCCCAGTGGAGAGTCAACTCTTCTGGAGTTGTTGGAGACTGTACAGAAGTATTTACAACAGCACCTCACTGGCCTTGATCACTATCTGAGTGACCTGGGGAAAGTTAACTCATCTTGTTCTCCACTGGTGTCGTGGTCCGCAAAGTGAAGAAATCTACCCTGATCATTAAACTAGCTAACACATAAGTAGCTGCATGACACATAGGCACTGAGTGAAAGGATGTCCCCACTCTTGTTTTATGGATGTTTGGCTATGCTGACTCTGCTGAGTATTACAGTCAAGATCCTAAGGGGTGAGGTGCAGTCAGGTAACACCCCTCTTACGACGTGTTCTGCCTTGTTCCCCAGGACTCCACCCCAACTAGGCCCAGTGACCTTCATTTTCTCTGGAAGTATTCTACATTACAATCTGGTTTACCAGGAACGAGCTGCCTGGGAGCCCAGCTGCTTCCTTGGCTCTCCATACATCTTGCATTTAACATAGTTTTAGACACAGACCAGGCTGTCAGAGAATGAGGTATGAATAATCAACAAATGAACGGCAAACTGCAAAGAATCGCTCTAATTGCAGAACTACCTACTAAAATTAGCAGACTTTTAAAATCATTAACTGAACAAAATTATTATTTTAATGTTTGGTTTTTTAAATCGTTTATAGCTAAAAGCATCAGCAGTGATTTTGAAAGCGAATTGTGTCAAACCACTGTGTTGGGAATCTTGCATGTCTTCATTTCATCAGTAGCACATCTTCCTGCCACTTACAGGCTTTCCAAATCGTGTTGTCTGCCCATGTGTTCTGAGAAGCCTGTGTTCCCTGCGTTTCCAACTGCCAACACGCAGAAAAATTATCCACTTCCCCATCAACCGCTGATTTTTTCCATTATCAAATGAGAGGTTCTAAAGGCCCATGATGACTGGGATAAATCACTCCATTTCTTTTACTCTATTAACGTAGATATTTTATGTTCCACCGCCACAAAATCCAAGATGAACACCAGAAATAGCCTGTGAGTTGAAGACTCTCATTTTCAAATGGCACCACCATCTATCCTGCGTCTTACTGTACCACAGTGATTACATTATTCATTAGAAGTATTTGTTTTTTAGGCAGCTACTGCACTGCTTTTGCTGAGGACAGGCTTCCGAGGGCAAGCTGGTGATTTAGAGAGATATCTTCCAGAGATGAGGTCACTTTGCCAAGTGCCCACCTATGTGACCCCAGTGTGTTTGCATAAATATAAATTTGCTCCATGGCATTCCTGTCACGTTTGCTCAGTGAGCAAGTAATTTGCCACTCTCATTACTCTGGGTACAAGGGACCTTGTGAAAAATCAATCTTCTTTCTGCTTCATACATCACAGCTTCCCCAGTCACCCTGTGTGTGCTGGCTCTGAAGAGCAGCTGCGAGATGGAGACCCAGGTCTGTGTCAGCAGGCTGCGTTGTCCAGGGGGGCTAATGAACGTCACACCTCACTGGGAAAGCCCATCTTGGGACACAGGACGTGTCTGTATACAGAGCAAAGACGCCGTTTCGCGCAAAGCATTTCCCAGACCAGAGGGAGCGCAGTCTTAATGGCAGAACAAATAGGTAGCTAGAGGGGGTTCAGGGGCAGCTGCTCCGGAATATTAATCTTCAGGCCACAAACCATTTCCTCTGCCTCTGGACAGGCTGAATTTTGACACTGAAAGACAATTCATTGCAGGCTCCTGGCTGGATGCAATATGGCAGGTTTTCCCCAGGGACACAGCCAGCGCACACTAGCAGATGAAACCATTTTCAGGGTTACCCTTGGTGCTGATTGCTGTTCTTTCACCAATGTGTCCACTTCAACATCATAACACAAGTGCGGGGGGGGGGGGGGGGCGGAAGCAGTGGAAATATTTCCATTTTATATATATTTTTTCAAATCCAAAGAAGCAAATTCCATATGCTGGAATTTTCACACTATATTATGGCACCAATCTATTGTAGAAAACCACTAATTCAGCAATGATATGAGCAGATATATAGTGAGAACCTCTTCTGTTCCATGCTGGAGTGATAAGCAAAGTCATTAACACAAGGGACACAGTCCCACCCCTCATAAAATTTACAATCCAGGAGAGACAAAATCCATGAATACGTAAGTTACCAATGTGATAATCCCACATATTGGTCAGAGCTCTGAGAAAAACACAAGAGTCACGTGACAGGTGGTGGTGGAGGGGTGTGGGTTGAAGCAACGTCAGGCAAGGTGGAAGAGAGATCCAGCCCGAGGCCTCAGCTCCCTCAAACTTTTAAAAGGGGGATATATTTGGGGCAAAGGAAAAGGACAAGGACTGGAGAAATAGTGAAACAGAGAGAAGGGAGCGTGAGAGGAGTGGTGCGCATGAGCCAGCAGGGCGGTCCAGGCAGGGTCAGAGCACAGGGCCATAGGGTGGTCCAGGCAGGGTCAGAGCACAGGGCCATGCTGTCTGGGGGAAGGAATTGGGGCTTATTCAAAGGGCAATGAGAAGGCATGGGGATGTGGGAGTGAAAGAGGCTCTGAAACGGCAGGGCAGTGGACGGATGTCGGCCCACTGACATTGTGTAAAGATCACATTAAAAAGGGCTGCCGCAGGAAAAAGGAGCTTCCGGGGGCCGAGGTAGGGAAACAGTAGGGGGCCTGGGGCCACAGTCCAGGCAGGCTGTGAGGAGGGCGGCTTGACCTACAAGGCTATTGGTGGAGATGAAGAAAACTAAATATATTTGTGATATATTTTAAATATATAGAACTCGAGACTTATACAGAGATTTGATGAGAGGCTAGGAAAGAGGAGAGAAATCAAGGATATAGTCTGGATTTTTGGCTTCAAGGATTAGATGAACATTCGTGTTGCTAGTAAGACAGAAAAGAAATGGAAAAAATGCTTGTTTTTGAAGATATCAAGCTTGAGAAGACAGATGTTCAAGACGTTACTTGGAAGTTGGAGGCTCAAACTCGCAGCTTTAGGAGAAGGAAGCTCTCTAGGGCACATAGGTGGGATTTAACCCCACACATACCCATGAGCTCCTGGGAAACACAGGACAGCCAGTTACATCTGAATTTCTGATACAATGAATAATTTTTTTAGTATAAATATGCCCAAAGTATTGCCTAGGATACACTTATACTAAAGTATGTTATAACAGTTTATGGACTAGATAAATAAATGCACGCACGGGTACGTCTGTGTCTATAACGAGGGTGTGGATGTAGGGAAGACAGAAGCCTCTTCCAAGAAGCATCACTGTGAAAGAAGGATAAAAATCAGCTGGCAGCTACGGGAGGACGGAAGGCTTCGGAGACACGGGGGGATGTGTGCATGGATAGGAACCACCGGGTGGAGCGGGAGACAGGAAAGAGTCAGGAAGGAGAGAGAGAAGATTCGGGGAGGAGAGAAAATGACGGCACCTAAGCCCTCGGGAGGGAATATGACCCAAACCAGGATGGACGGGCTGCCTTTTAATAGCAGTGGAGACGATGCTTCCAGTGAGTGTTGAGTGTGGAATTTTATAAACAGCTACAAAAGACACACGGACACAAAAATACTCCACTTAGAATCAAATATTTTTCTGGCATTTTACTTTGTGCAAAATTACTCAGCCATGGTCTATACACACAAAAAAAAATAGACATATTCAAAATTAGTTGTTTCAAGACACTGTGATAGCTTAATGAGTGATTGTTAGGTAATTGTTTAGAAAACAAAGCAGCCACGCTTTCTTTTATGTTCCCACAGTTACCTTTATTTTTCATGAATATGGGGAACTATAAAGTAGCCTCTAAACTGTCACAACGTCAAAATCGAGGTTTTTCTAAATGGAAATCAGAAATTTCTAAATAACATTTTTCCATAACAACCGTCTCCTGACATACATCATTAAATAGAAAAGTTCCGCTGATACAAAGTGAAAGCAAAAACTCCCAAGCTCCAGAGATAGAAAGGTCAGCTGCTGTGGGAACCACCCTCACCCTCCTGACCTTTGCACGTGCTGCATTAATGTGACTATTTGCACTGAATCCACTCCACAGTGAAAACCAGGGGTTCAGGGACACAGCTGTAAATGCCGCCCAGCAGCAGAGACGGTGCTGCATCTGGGTCAGCACACAGAGAAACAGTGAAGACAGTTTTTAAAATAGATCATATCTGCAGATCATTTCTCTAAGTAACACGCAGCCATCTGTCGATTACCTGAAGTCCTGACGATATTGGTAAATGAACAGTTATTTAGCCCATACTACTTTATGTTCTGATTAACAAAAGAGTACTAGCCTCAAACAAAATCGTTTGCCTGGTTCCTATATTTTCAACTGGACACTCAGCTAAACAACACTATCCTCTTTTCAATATTTAAAGAAATCTGTCTCCTAGCCATATCTACACTTGACGTCAAACTGATACCACTTTTAGAACTGACAAAATATGAGTGCAGAAAAGAAATCTTGACTATTTAACTAACATGCAGTTATCTATTACACTGTACAGATTAAACAGCCTCTTTCTCAGAATGTTTACTAACATTTACATTTTCCATCTGCACCATCTTTGGATAACATTTATCTTGGTTTGCCTGTATGAACACAGGAGCCCAGACAGAGCAGGATCTCAGCCCTGTTACAGGCCGAGGGCCTTGTGCCCCTGGCAGGGCCTCACAGGTAGTGGGTAACCATGGGTGGCCAGAGCCATGGATGGGTGAACAGACAGGTGTGCGCCTGGTCAGAAGGACTGTGGGGAGACGGAGCGATGAAACTTAGATGATTAAGAAAAAAAAATCGTACTCTCACAGAGTTAGAAAATATGAGACATAGTCAAGATTTTCTTTAACAACTTAATACCCTTCCTATGGCAGTAAGCCAGTGACAGATACCTTAATCCCGTTCAAAAAGCTGTTCCTTCTACATCACTTCACCCTCCACAAAGAATCCACTATCCCTCCTCCAGTCTACCCATTCACCCACTCAAAAAGTGAAACAGATCTCCCAAAAATTAACCCAGTGATACACCATCCTTTTTAGCTAGATTTAGGTCCTCCTGACCTTTGCACCTGGGATTTGCTCAAAGGTTCCAAAACAGACGCAAATACAGGGAAGCAGAGAGCTGGAGATAAGAATTCACAAGGGCTGACATTCCCAAGAATAACTTCCATGCTTGCTTTTAAACAACCTTAACAGTTCAAACGCTTAGCACCTCACACCTCTAAATCGTGAATTGGGGAAATCCCTTCAGAAGGCGAACATTTGGGAGGCTGGGACAGTGATACTGTCGTCACATCTCAGGAGTCCCCCTGGCGCTAGCACATAGCAGGTGCTCACCGCGTGTGTTTACAGGATGAACGAGAGAATGAAGCATCAGTGCCCGAGGACCTGAGTCAGAAGTAAAGCACAACCCGAGACTCTCGTATCTTAACTTTATGTGTTAGAAAGCAGGTTATACAAATACTGTGAGGATCTGGTTTATATAGAAAATATCCCTCCCCACAAAAGACTGCCTTGTAAGTATTTCATAAACCCACAAATCCATCCTGCAATTTAGTGAGAGAAAAGATAAAGGACAGGGAGAGAAAGAGAAGGAATCCAGCCATCCAAGGCTGGTGCATCCGTTGGATGGTCCCTACATCTATACCCATAGATGAGGCAATAGGAAGCCAGTTCCATATTTTTTTTCATTTCTTTATATTTATTTAAAGCCTACAACTTAGCCGAAGCTAAGTATAAAGTGCACAAGGAAAGTAATGACTCTGGGGTTGAGAGTTAATAAAATTCTGGAATTAAAAAAAAAAAAATTAACAATGGCAGTCACGAGCACAAACTAAGCCAAGATCTAATTGTATCATACTTTCATGAATGTAAAGAACATGATGAAATATTTAATGATCTACCAAACTCCACATTTTTCATCTACCCAGGGATTCCATAGACTTGCATACAATTATCTCTTCAGTTAAATACATGGTACTGGGCAAGTGCTAGATTCACAGCCACGTCGCTGTTCCTGGTATCACTGGTCCACTTCAAATGCTCGGAGCTCTTCCCCTGCCATCCCCCGTGCCCCGAGGTTCAGCCCACAGGATCAGGCTGCCTGTTTTAATCAAGTGCTTCTGCCCTATCTGCCTCTGCCTTACACATGAGCCTTTTGGCAGGTGATTTATTGTTATCTTGCCAGCCCTTCTAAAACTGGATGAAAGAAAAAGGAAGAGGACTCAGCAAGCACTAAACATGTCACATGTCACCAGAATGCTGACTACGCCCTCTGATTCCTACAAGACCCCAGACTAAGTTTCTAAAAAGAGATGTAACTGTTTGCATTACCTGTGATGTTTCCTTTCTTTGCCTGCCATCAAGCTATTTGTGATACAAATGACACGTGGCAGATTCATAAAGCTCTGGTCACACCGTAACCTGGGTAGTCTCTTATTTATATCGAAGGTCAACATAATCTCAATAATAACTGATTTTAGACATTACTTTTCTATACTATTTCACACATATGAAAATAGGCGACGTAGGTACAATTAGGAAGAGTAACAATAAATGTGAACCACCACCTACTAAACCCATAACCAACTTAAGAACATCAACATTACCATTTCTCTTGAAGAGAGTCCCTCAGTTTCTCTGGGGACTGGTCACAGAACCCCTGATGATACTAAAATCCTTGGTATGAATGCCCAAGTCCCTGAGATAAAATGGTGTTGGCTGCCCATCCTTAACTGATAGGTTATTTCAATGTGCTTGGTTTGAGCTTTATAAATACGATGTCATACTATGTGTAATCTCCTGAAATTTGCTTTTTTACTCAATATTACACAGGCCCTATCCTTGGCTTCCACCTCCATGGATTCAGCCAATGTTTGAATCAACTATGAACTGAAATCTTTGAAAAATATTTGCATCAGTACTGAACATGTACAGACTTTTTTCCACATCATTGTTCCCTTAATAACAGTATAACAACTATTTGCACAGCATTTACATTGTATTAGGCATAATAAGTCATCCAGAAATATTTTAAAGTATGTAGAAAGATTTGTGTAGGTTATATACAAATACTAATACCATTTTATATTGGGGACTTGACTATCCAAGGGAGGTCCTGGGCCAACTCCCCAAGAACACCAAACAACGATGGTATTTCACAGTTGGGTATGTGTTGGGGCGTCTGACTGTAGTTCATTCCTTTCCACAGTTGTACCATCCATTGTGTGAACGTGACGAAAGACACCCGTCTATTTCCTGTGAAGGAACATTTGGGTTGTTTCCAGTTTTTTGCCATTATGAACAATACAGCTAGAAGTGTTCTTATACCATCTCTTGATTCACATGTGTAAGAATTTCTCTGGGGTTTATACATGAGAAAGGAAGTATTGGTCATAGAAAATGTATGTCTTTAACTTTACATGATAATATAAATTGTTATCCAAAGTGGTTGTCCTAACTCACATCCCTATCAGCAGCGGTTTATAAGTTTTCATTACTCCACATCTTGCCAACACTTCTGCTTTCTTGGCATTCTAGAAGGTGTAAAATGGCATCCACTGTAGTCTCAGCTACTCAGGAGGCTGAGGCAGGAAGGCCATGTGAGCCCAGGAACTCGAGGGCAGCCCAGGCAACACAGGGAAACTCTGTCTTTAAGAAAATTATTAAATACTTTTTTTAAATGTTCAAATGGCATCTATTTCTGGCCCTAATTTGCATCTTTGCAGACATTTGCTCTTCTGGCTGACCTCTGAATGGTCACTGCAGTGCCTAAGGTCCCGTAAGCACCTTCTCTGTTTGTCACTTTCCCTGTAGGACTTCAGGGGCTTCACTAAGACCTCCTCGCTGGTCATGCACAATTTTTTTTCCAATCATGATATCTTGTCTGAGCCAGCAGGAAAATGTATCACTCTGCTTAGGACACATTGAAATTGAGGAGCCTGTTATGTCTACTTGAAGATGCCAAATTCTTAATTAAATACACAACTAGTTCACAACGAACTACAGTAGAACCTCTGTATGATGACCACCCCGGGGGCTGTAACAAACTGGGCCACTCATGGAGGTGGTCAGCATAAGGAGCTAGGCCTTATGCTGACATGTGCACATGGTGCGTGTCCAGTCCATGAAAATTAGGTCAACTTAAGGAGGTGGCCAATGTAGGGAGGTTCTACTGTGATTTGTGTATTTGTGTATTTTTTGTATATTTTAGCAGCTAAGTTTCACAAGAGAAACCTTTTCTGCCTTGTTCATTAGTGTGTTTTCAGATACTGAATCTAGAACAGTGTATGGCTCAAAAAATGTTTTATTTTGAGCCAGGGTCTTGCTTTGTCACCCCAGCTACAGTGCAGTGGTGTGATCATAGCTCACTGCAACTTCAAACTCCTCCGCTCAAGTGAGCCTCCTGCCTCAGCCCCTGAAGTAGCCAGACCTCAAGCAATCCTCCCACCTCAGCCTCCCATGAGCCGATGCATAGCCCATAAACATTTATTAAAAAGATAAAATTTAAAACGTCCTTTTTCCTGATACCAATAGACCCCACAAAATGGGGCCTTGGATTCTTTTTATTTTCATGTCAAATTTAATAACCTTAGATAAATTGCTTGATTTGTGAGCTACTCTTTAATTTTAAGAAATAATCAGTTAACTTTTCTATGGTTTTTCTGTAAATTAACTACTCCATATGAGTCAAAAATGCAACTGCACTCATGAAGTCAAAAAGTTCACTTTTATTTTTACTTCTGAGAAAACTCAAGAGAAAAAGCATTTTCTGTACGCAGTCGATTGTAATTTATACTCATTAAGCTATCTGCCTCTTCAGACAATGGAATAATAATCGTTTTAGTAATTTGAGAAAAATGCCTGGCTTTTGGCAACTCCTGCTTTTCTTTTCAAGATCTGTCATCTGAAATTGCTGAATATCTCTCTGTCTTCAAAGCTATGCAACTGGGACACTAAAAAATTGACACAAGATTATAGAAGTTAGAAATAGAAACCTCAAAGTACCCTTCTGTGTCAAATATATTATTAATTTGATAAAGATGAAATGGGAGTTGGATCACCATCAGTGATGGCAGCTAGTGGTGGTGGTGTAAGGATATACCACACACAAGGCACCCCTGGCTTGGCAGCCACCACTCCAGGCTCAAGGTAAACAATCTCCAAGGTAAAAGTTGGAACATTCAGATAAAAAATACTATATATTTTTTAGAAAATGTTTTTAATTTTAAAAAACAGACTAAGAAAACTAAATCTTTTCCTCCTATAAAACTGTCCTCCTAGTGTTATGAAAATAATTATATAGAACTTGTGTTTCTTTTTAACTTGTGGACAAATATTTTAAGGACAACTCCAAAAAATATATCTTCTTTTGCAACTCAGAACTCAGCACTCACTGTTCAGTATGAGTTCTGATACATTTAGGGATTATACAAAAAAAAAAAAAAAGAATCAGAGTCCACTGATTCCCAGAGACTAACCACTGACGGGAAACATAAAAGGAGGGTAAGGTTTCTCACCAGTGGGATTATCACTGGATTTAATTGTATATTAGGTTGCATTTTAGTTCTGGAAGAACAATAATTTAATGACTTCACACCTGAAAATCTAAGCTTGTCTTTCTTAAAAAATAAAAATTAAGGTTGGAAAACTGTCACTCCTTTCTTCAGTACATCGGATTTTCAATTCATGAAATTAGAGCACATATAAAAAAACAGGATGATAATCACTAAGAATGATTAAAACCACAGGCTATCATGGAATTGAAAATACCACATTTAAGTATATTAAAAAAAAAAAAAAAATACTACATTTTGGCCGGCCATGGTGGCTCACGCCTAAAATCCTATGACTTTCGGAGGTTCAGACAGATGCATTGCTTAAGCTCAGGAGTTTGAGACCAGCCTGAGCCAGACAGAGACCCTGTCTCTACTAAAAATAGAAAAACTAGCCGGGCACGTGGTGGGAGCTGGTAGTCCAGCTACTTGGGAGGCTGAGGCAAGAGGATCTTTTGAACCCAAAAGTTTGAGGTTGCTGTGAGTTATGATGACACCACAGCACTGTACCCAGAGAGACAGAGTGAGACTCTGTTTCAAAAAAAAAAAAACACTACATGTTTTTCCCTAGTGGGATAAACTCCCTAAAAAACTCTGTACTTAAAGTCAGAGTAAGAGTGAGAATATAGAAATATTAAATATAAGTTCAAAATCTGCCTTTGCCTTGTACTAGTTTGTACGTTTCCTTTTTCAAATATCCACTGAGCACCTACTCAGCCAGGTGCTGTGCTGGGTCATAGGTCTATAAAATAAGGTTGGGTCCTCGATGTCAAATAATTTAGAGTCTATTAGTTTAGAGTGTATTAGTCTAACATATTACTCCCACTGATGATCAACCAAGTTAAAGAAGGCAACACGCTTAGCCTTCTAACAAAAGACATTTTTCTTTTATTAAAAAATAAATAACATATTTTTATGATTCTTAGCCACATTACACTAACTCCTGTCCTACCAGATTTCCCCTAGCAATTTCAATACACATCAGAAATAAAAATGTAGATTCATTCAATTCCACTAGCAAAAATCATACTATAAATATTGGCTTGGACATAAAATGAAAAAAAAAAAAAAAAAAGTTTATTTACAAATTTTCAATGTGCCTTACTCAATCCTTCAATTCATTTGAATAGTACAAAAACTCAATGTATTGATTTGATTTGACAATAAAGACAGTTCTGAAAGTAGTATCTTTAGCATGTTGCCATGTAGGAATAGATGCTAAAAATCAGCCAGAGTATATTGTACATTCAGCACCCATGGGAAATTCAGAGGTTTTGTTCTTCCCATTTTTGATTTTTAAAATTTCAGAATATTATGGGGGTACAAATTCTTTGGTTGCCTGGACTGCTTTTGTACTATTTGAGTCAAGTTTATAAGTGTGCCCACCGCCAGATATAGTATTCACACCTACTAGGTGTGATTTCACCCATCCCCTCCTCCCACCTGCTTGATTTCTGCTGAGTTTTACTCCCCTCTGCCTACATGAGTGCTGATCAGTGCTGGAAGTTAATAAACTTCCAATTTAACAGTGAGAACATGTGGTATTTATTTTTCCATGCTTGTGATACTTCAGCCAGGAGAATGGTCTACAGTTCCATCCAGATTGCTGCAAAAGATATTAATTCATTTTTATGGCTGAGTAGTACTCCATATATCACATTTTCTTAATCCACTCATGAAATGATGGGCACTGCGGTTGATTCCACACCTTTGCGACTGTAAATTGTGCTGCTATAAACACTCCAGTGCCAGGTCTTTTTTATAAAATGGCTTTTTTTTCTTTTGAGTAAATGCCCAGTAGTGGGATTGCTGGATCAAACTGATAGGTCTCCCTTTAGTTCTTTGAGGATATGTTCCTTTCTCTCCACATCCAGGCCGGCATCTAATGCTTCAGGACTTTTGACAAAAGCCATTCTCACAGGCGTTAGGTGAGATCTCATGGTGCTTTTGATTTGCATTTTTCTCACAATTAGTGACACGGAGCATTTTCTCATATGTTTATTGGCCATTAGTCTATCTTCTCCTCCCACCCCTCATCCCCGGTGGTCAGAGGATTTCTTAGACAGAAAGGAATACAGAAGGAATAAAACAGTCTATCTTCTTTTGAAAGGTTTCTGTTCCCCGCTATGAATGGGGCTTATGATTTTTTTTCTTGCTGATTTGCTTGAGTTCTTTGTAGATTCTGGCAGTTTGCCCTTCACTGAATGTGCCACGTGTGAATCTTCCCTCCTGACTGCAAATTGTCTGTTTGCGCTAATGACTGCGTCCTTGGCTGTGCACACCTGCTTTCTCCAATTTAATCAAGTCCCATTCATTTATTTTTATGGTTGCTGTGATTGATCTTGAGGTCTTAATAAATTCTAGGCCAAGGCCGGTACCTAGAACAGTTTTTCTAATGTTTTCTTCTAGAATTTTTATGGTTCCATATCTTAGATTTAAATTTATAATCCATCTTTAATTGATTTTAGTGAGTGGTGACAAGTATAAGTCATATTCCAATCCTCTAAATGTGGCATCTGATTTTCCCAGCACCAGGTATTGAATGGGGATTCTTTGCCGCCGTATATATCGCTATCTGCTTTGTCAAAGATCAGGTGGCAATATGTGGATGGCATTACCTCTGGGGTTCTCTCTTCTGTTCCACTGGTCTGTGTCTCTCTTTTCCTATTTTTATGCCAGTGTCATGCTGCCTTGGGGACTGTAGCCTTGCAGTAGAAAGTCTGGTAAGGTGATTCCTCCAGATATGTTCCTTTTGGTTAAGGTTGCTTTAGCAATTCAGGCTCTTTCCTGGTTCCAAACAAATCATAGAATTATTTTTTCTAGATCACTAAACTATTATGATGGTATTCTGATGGGGACTGCACTGAATCTGTAAATCACTTTAGGCAGTATGGACATTTTAACAGTGGTGATTCTGGTAATCCATGAGCATGAAATGTCTTATGTTTTTCCACCTGTCTACATCATCTCCAATATTCTTCCTGAGTGATGCGTAGTTCTCTTTGTAGAGAGCTTTCACCTACTTGATTAAATGTATTCCTAAGTGTTTTGTTTTCTTCGTAGCTACTGTGAAAGGTGCTGAGTAGTCCCCAGACCTCTACTTCATAGGTTAAGTCTAGGAATATAGCCAAGTAGCGTTATTCTGTTTTGAAGAGAATTACTGTACTACTAATTCAGTAGTACATTAGACTCCTATAGGGTACAGGGACTATTTTATGACTACCCTAGAAAGGCAGTATCCTTTCATATCACAAGAAATTACATTACTCTTCAGAAGCCTAGGCTGTTATCAGACCTTGTAATAACAGTGCTAATTATTTGAAATGATCATGAGAAGAACAGTAAATTGTCAGTTCTTGAAACAAGAGTTTAATAACCCAACATTACTACTACCTTAAAAGCAAAATTCTAATTTAGAGACTTATAAATACCTACAATAATGATGATCCAAATTAAAGAAAATAAATCATTAGTTTAACCTCTCAAAAACTAACCTGGTCTTGATATTAACACTGAGGGTCAAGTTTGATATTTTGTATGAATGAACATGTAAACTGCAACGTGTTAACTAAATGTACAGAATTAGCATTGCCAGTTAATCTCAATATCACCAGACAGATCATTGTTACATATGTTAAAGACGATAAAGGTCTTCAGGAAAAAGTCCTCGTATCAAATTAGTATGAAATGAGATTTTAATCAGAAGAAAAGCTCTTGTCTTCTTCAGTTACAAAAGCAAAGCATAGTGCAGAATTCCTTTTTCACACACAGGGAAAGTAGCTTTATAAAAATTACTGACTGGCGAATACTCACTTTATTACGTTCTTGAACAATAAGCCTTTGCCAACCTTTTATGGCCAGTTAGCACACAGATATACTCTCTCACACACAAACCCTGTCTTTTTTAATGCTTCATCAATTTATCTGAGTATACATAGAGAAAAACCATGTTGTTAACTCTTGGTAATACAGTAACCTTAGTACAGTAACATAGTAACTGTCGTAACCATAGTAACTACCCAGTAACACACCTACTTTTAATCTCCCTTTTAACAAACAGGGCATACTACCAATTCAGCATGACTGCAGAGACATGATATTAGTTCCTGATGGGTTGTCAAGAAAACATACAAATATCCTAAATATTCACTTGAAAATATTGATGAGTTTCCACATTGCAGAAAATCATCCTTGGCAAGTTATGAGGATGATGTCATAAACCCTACAAGGATGTAGGTTCCAGGTAGGCTCTGGAAAATATGAAGAACATGGATCTTAAAAGTAGCAAACTGAGTGATATGTGATGCTAACACTTCCCAGAACTTTAAGTCTGCCAAGAACCTTAGTGCTAGACACCCAAAATATGACACTAAATTACGGATCCAGTAAATAAGGTCTCATCAAAGAACATGAACCTATTCGGTGTAAATTCACTATAAATCTTCCTAGAGCAACAGAAGCACACATTTCCTCCCTGCTGAGAATGAGGGAATAAACCAGAATACTAGATAATATCTCATGGTCTTTCCCATTCCTACATTTCACTTTTTGATCAGAATGTTATATTCTTCGCGAACCTAAACCAAGATGATATTAACTTTTTCCCAAAGTCCATTCATTCTCTGGTTTGAAGTATAATTTTTAATCCTAGAGTGATCTGATAGAGCAATTTCAGGAAGCACGTTTTGCAGAAAGGAGCCTGCATTTCGCTGCCAGAGAGTCACAGAGATGACAGTTTATAATCCCGTGGACACAGGAAGGATGTTCATGTACCAGGAAATCCGGAGAGAAAGACATCCAGGGCACCGAGGGAATGAGGTGCCAGTTACAGATTCACAAACTGTAACAGGCATTTGCACCTTGAAACCAAGAGAGTTTCAAGGTTCTATCATCTGATTTGTAAAAATGGGGTGACCTATCAAAATATGAGGAAAGTCATCTGCTTTCAAAGGATCCTAATGGTACTTGGGGTTGCAAGAACAGGCCAGGCACGACTCTTCTCAGGGTGGGAGGTGGCCCATGGGATGTTGTACATTAGACTCTGAATCTAGGGACTGACATCTGGGTTAGAAAACACACATTTGTGTGTCTTCAGAACATGGGAGAGAGTTAAGACTGGGAGGCAGCCAGGAAAGAGGCTGATGTGAGCAAAGCTGCAGAAGAAGATAAACCTCTGTGAAAGACCAGTGTGTACAGGGAGCAAAGGACGTCTGCCACAGACAGGTGCAGAGTCACAGCAAGGGCCGGGGGGGCGGCCAGGGGAGGCAGCCCAGAGATGGTCACACGGGGAGGAATTATGAGCAGTCGAAGATGAAATAAAGAATCATTAAGGGACAGGGGAGTCCTTGCTAATATTTTGAGAGTGGTTCCATCTAAAGGCCTTTACTTTTGCCACCAATTCCACCCTCACCTGTGGAATTCAGAGTGGAAAATTGGGGTAAGATCTTAAAGAGAACAGCCAAAGCTTAGAATATTCACTAAGAGGAATCTTCCGAAGACATTGTATATCAAATCATCATATTGTACCCCATAAATGTATATAGTTATGATTTAATTAAAAATTTTAAAACAATTGTAAAAAAAAAAAATTTTTTTCTAAGATACTAAAAGGAACAAACAATATACTTACCTGTACTGCCTTTTTAAATGTGGAAAGGTGTTGTTTTCTGTGAAAGGACAAAGATACATAAGACAAATCTTTGACCTCAAGAATTCAACTGTGTCGGTAACTTTCAATGCAATACAAACACCACTCAGAAGAGCATCCTGAGAGGTATTTAGTACGTGTGTGTGTCTAAGTGTGTGTGTGTGTCAGAATGAATGAGTGTTTAAGAGTGAGGGTTGAGGACTGGGCTTCTGCTGATCCATCCACACTCCTTCAGCCCCTCCGAACACAGGCTGAACTAATTGGATGATTCCTGGAATTCAGGGGTCTCATCCACTGTGGGGAGGGAGGTGTTTTCTTATTTTATTCATGGATATATAATTTGAGTCTCAGGAACATAATTTATACAACTAACTGAAAATTGCTGGAGTGAGCCGTTCCTCTCCTGACTTTGGGACAGTAAAGCCAGCTGAACCCAGCCAACAGCAAGAGCTACCAGGGTGGGTGAATGGCCGTGACTACAGCAGTCCTCAGCTTGGTGGAGGACAGTCTCTGCAGAGATTGACTCTGAAAGGATCAACATGAGCCTGCCGGGCAGGGCTGGGAGTTACAGCTGGATAAACAGCCACCACTACCCTCCAGGAGCTCCCAAGTTAACTGGAAAATAGAACATAACTATGAGAAACTTTAACCATTGACAACAGTGAGATTTTGGAGGCTGGTCAAGATATCTAGAGAGGAATTAACCACAGATCATGCATAATTCTTACCAAATTCATGCTATAGACTGAGATTTACTAAAAGAAGGAAGAATACACTCAAAGGAAAAACTGTGAAGGAGGCTGGATCTTAAAACTAGGTAAAGGGCATGATGCCACACAGCAGAACAACCGCCCACCAGTCCTATTATAATTAATTAGCGTCCCCTTTGCCAACTCTGCGGATAAATTTGCCCTGTGCAACTCTGAACCATCTGTGTTTCTTCAAAGCCCTAACACTGCCAATGATTTGGGCAACTTTATTTTGGGAGGCATTTATTTCAAAGATCAGATGGCTCAGTGCTGTCTTTAGGACTTGTAAAAATAAGGCAAGTAATTTGCCTGCTTGTTCCCCGCGTGGCTGAAGAGTTACGTCATGTCCAGATGTTCACCAAGGTGGGGCTTACTGGCACTTCACCCTCACCATTTCCAGAAACAAACAGCCACGCTCACTTTACCGTATACTTTCTAAACCAATCATTTAAGATTGGCTCTGAAAGCTTCCTTGGGTTCAGATTTTGCATTTTACAAAAAAAAAAAAAAATACAGCAATTTACCATAATTAGCACTCTTATAATCACTCAACAGCAGGAAGATTTATCCCCTGAATCTCTGAGCTCCTGTCACGTCTCTGCCCATCCAGATTCAGGCTCTGGCCAACACTCCAGCAAACAGGGACTGGGATTGGCCCCATCCTGTGAAAATCCAAAGGCCCCTGCCATTGCTTCATTCCCTAGTCAAGCAAGTTCTGTGGATCACCAAGTGGCACTAAGTGGTGCCTAAGTCTTTGTTGCAAATCTGAATCTAAATCACGATGTTCTCTACTCACACGGCACCTTCCATTAGCATCTCTTTGTCTGAAAAATGAAATGTCATTGTGAATTCACTGTGAGGGTGAGGTACGGGTAACTGAAGATCCCCCCAGATCACTAGAAAGCTCACATCTCGGCGCATTCAGCTGTCAGGGTTATCTGTCCTAATTTGCTCTCTGGAGCATGGAAAGAACAAAACTAGGTTTGGTGCCAGAGGTGTGAAAAGCAAACAACAGGTCAAGGCAAAGAGTCACAGACAGAGCTGGGGGTGAACCCAGGACTGATCACAGGGAATATGAAGAAGAGACACCAGGAGCTTGAGAAGGGGAAACATCAGGAAAACACCCAGGGGAGAAGAATCAAGGTGGAGGCGAAGGCAGGGAGCAGACACAGGACCAAATTCCTGCTGTAGCCAACCAAAGCCACGTACAAATCAATGCCTGTCCCCCTAACAGTCCTCATCTAGCCCTTATTCAGGAGGAACTTGCAAATTTTATCCAAACTCCCCAATGGAATCTAACAATACTGACGCAATGTATCCAGAGCTTGTGTGCAAGCACTTTACTTTATCTCATTTAAACCTCCCAACAACTCCATAAGGGTATTTACTAATTCCCCATTTTGTGCATGAGAATTTCTTCAGGTCCCCCAGCTAGTAAGAGCCAGAGGTAGAACTGGAGTGCTCATTCCTCTATAGCATGCTGTTTACACTGAAGTTTATGCATAGGAAAGCACGTGCAGCTCTCACCCGATAGCTGTGCTGTCAGATATGGCTGCCCAGTCACATGTGCCTATTGAACACCGGAGTTCTGACCAGAGTCACATGTTAAAATTAGAACATTTGGGATATATTGACCTAAATAAAATACATTGTGCAAACTAATTTCACGCTTCTTTCATTTTTGAAATGTGGCTACTAGAAAACACATCTACCCATAGTAGATACAAAAGCTCTGACAATTAAGTTTGTGAACTCATCCTAGAAAAGGTGCTACATGCCTCATTGCTGAATATCACTATGTTCACCTTCAAAGTCCTCCCCTTGGGAAGCTGTGTACCCACGCCAGTGCCTAGTCCACCTTTCAAAGCAATTTGGAAACTCTTTTTTCTGAAATGGCCATCAGAGCTGTCATCATATCAAGTCTGATGATTAAGTTTGTGAACTTGCTAGAGTGAGCTTACATTGGCAGCACTGCACAAACCCAGCAAGGGTTCGTGACCTTGGGGTACCAGTGTCTCACAGCTGTGTTTGTAGCAATGTGTGCCTGTGTCTCTTTTTTTTTTTGAGACAGAGTCTCACTTTGTCCCCTTCTGTAGAGTGCTGTGGCGTTACAGCTCACAGCAACCTCCAACTCTTGGGCTCAAGCGATTCTCTTATCTCAGCCTCCCGAGTAGCTGGGACTATGGTCACCTGTGACAACACCCCACTACTTTTAGAGATGGGGTCTCACTCCGGCTTAGGCTGGTCTCAAACTCCTGAGCTCGGGCAATCTATCCACCTTGGCCTACCGGAGTGCTAGGACCTTGTGTGTCATATTTCAATAGCTTTTGTTAACACTGAAGGAAACCGGGATAGATATTGGGGAAGAAATTTACTCAAGGTTGTGCTATGTACAATGGCACTCGAACAGCCCCACTGTGATTCTGGCCCCATGCTATTGGTCACATTCCTCTCTATTTCAAGGACAGAAGCCAGGAGCGTGTGAATCACAGGAAGCAAGTGGATAATGAACACATTTCTGGCTTCCGAGTATCTATAAACACCTACTTAGTATCTGTCATGCAACCTGCCTCCTCAGTAATGTGATTCCTGAAAAGTGGACGGGGTGGGCAATGGCGGGAGCTCATGTCCTTCACACAAGAAAGCAACAAGCCAGTCCAAGGACACAAACCTCCAGGGCAAAATCCCCGGCCTGGGGACTTCAGGGCAGCCAGAGCCAGGGGAGGCTGGGCATGATAAAGTCCCAGTCCCTCACCAAATCCAAACATCTGCATTCTGAGGGTTATGGTATAACTATATTCATAATAAAAGGGACATAAGGAACAACTATTCAAACACGCATCTTTGGAAGTGGTTGTGCAGCCTGGTAACACGAGCGCAGGACTGAAAGAGGAAGGCTCAGAAAGAGGTTGTACCCACTGCCCTGCTGACCTGCAGCCGACTCTCAACATTGCTGGAGTTAGCTAGGTACTCACTAGTCCCCTAGCACTGCCAACGCTCCAGGAGTCTATGGAATAAATGCTACTCTTCCAGAAACACTTCGCAGACATACCAAGAAATGGTCTTGCCAGCACAGTGTCCCTCAGTTCAGCCAAGGTGACACACAAAAGTCACCCTCACATCACGTAAATCAAATCAGAGTCCCCATCCATAAAAGGTATTTTCAGATACTAGAGGAGGGTGTTCCCCCATCGCTGACAGATCCAAGCCATCCCCCAGACCTTCAGCCCCTGCCCCCATGAAATGCCAGGAAACCTTTCGTCACTAGAGTCACTCGCTTTTGAACAGGATCCAGCTGAACTTGAGATCCAAACTGAGTATAATGAAGGGAGAATATAGGTATCTTCAGAGCTAAAAAATAGGTCTTGGAGTCTGATGAATCTGGGTTAAGAAATTCAGCTCTGAAACTATCAACTCCTTAACCTTCAGCCTGTTTATTAACGGGAGTCCGTGTTTCCTCCTAAACTTCCGTGTAATAGGGATCAGGACACTTCACTACATTCCTCAAAGGTTGACTATGAAGATTAAATTGTGAGGGAGCCTGTGTAACATTTGATACAATAGCCAAGGTTTAATAAGTGCTGGTTATGGTTATGCCCTTAAGGTTTCCACTCTGTAGCTGCAACTGACCTTCCCAAAGACGACTAAGTCATCTTTGAAGTTTAAAAAATTACTTGCAGACTTTTCATTGTGTGTTTCCATTTTTCACCTTTTGGTTGAGATCCTATGTTCTTGCTTTTTTTTTTTTTTTTTTTTTCTTTAGTTTCTAAGCTTAGTACCTTGCCTACTTTTCGCTTTTGCTTTCATCCCACTTTTATTTAGAAAAAAAAAAAAAAAATTCTAAGTGGGGATACCTGAGCCACAAGTCACAGTAAATTGGAAGAGTTCAAGATCAATACCTTATTCCCAACTGACAGAATCACATTGAAAAAATCCAATTAATCTAACGCACTCTCCATCTTTTTCTTAAAAAATAATTAAGGATCTATTTCAGGTTTTATGCTTCCTTATCTAAATTATGTACAGATGCTGCCTAAAAATATATTCCGAATAGCTACATTAACTATGATAAGTTCACTCACATCATTGTCATTCATGTCTAATTAACCTAAAGGCCCACCTGGGAGTAGGAAGAACCTGCACTCAGCAAGGGAGGTGAGTCATGAGGGTCTCCAGGCCCCTGTCCTGCCATTTAAATATGCTAGGACAGGAGAGGGACGTGAAGATTAGTGCTCAAGGCCCAGAGAGGCAACTGCCGGGAGAACCTGGAGGAGCTGCCCTAAAACGCAGATATGAAATCCTCGGGCAGGGAAACTCTTTCAAAAACCAAATCATTTGTGAAATAATAAAATAGTAAAACCAAAAAAAAACATGAAACTTTCTGTATGAATCCAATCTAGACAGCATTTTGAAAGGACTACACAAAAGCATTTATTCATAATTTTCACCAGTGATAAATTAAACATCTAGTATTCCTTAATAATCAGATGATAGTTACATTCAGTTCTTTACACAGGATTCCTGACAATTATGGAGCCTTGTCCAGGCTCTGCTTGGTTATGGACAAGGAAGGGTGCTTACTACCTCACAAGGCACTGCATTCCGTGACTGTATTAGATCACTTTTGGTGAGACATTTCTTTCTCTTAGTTGATTGCATTCACACCCTCATAACTCCCCCACCCCATAATTGGTCTGTGCCCTGTAGGGTGATGTACCTGAAAGCTTAGCAGGTGGGGGACAGAGGACGGAGCTGGTGGGTATTTGGGGCAGCGACTTCTTCACATTGCCTGGTAAAGCAGGCTGGGCCCCTTACTCCTAGTGGGGGGAAACTCTACCAAGAACCAGAGAAAGACAGGATGAGAATGTTTATCTGTCACCTGACTACAGGTCTATCAGAGTCACATAATTCCTGCATGAGGCATGGATCTCCAGGCAAAAAAAGCCACAGAGCGAAAACAGGACTTTGGTCAGCAGGCTGGCAGAGCCTCACCTCATAAACAAGCATCACTAATTAAGTTTTGAAAACAGAGTGAGACTTTGTTCAGGAGTTCTGTGAAGCTTATGGATGTGTGTAGTTCTAGAGAGAAAGTACTTGGTAATCCAGGAATTCTTGAGTTGTCCATTCATATATTAGGCACGAGAACATACTTGTTTAAACTGCAGCTTCCGATATTGCTGACCCCATTTGCTTTCTCAGAAATTACGTTGCCAAGAAAGCAAAGTTGCTAAACAAATATTAACTAGGTGTGTTACAGATGCTTGGAAGTCAGACTCTCTAAGGGTGGAGGCCAACAGCCTCCATGTTGATTCCATGCCTCCCGTGGAGGGCCCAGGAGTCTTCCTCTGCAGCGAGGGTGACAGGAGGTTCTGAGGCTCTGGGGGGAAATACCAGTGCAGAGTCAAGAGCTCCGAGTCAGAAAGACCTGAGTTAATATGCTTAAGAGTGGCACCATAGCTCAAGGTAGTCACCAAAATAATTGAAAAGAGCAAGTAAAGGTTTAGCAAGAAAAAGGAAGTTTATTAATGACTTGTTCAGTGAGTGGGCCCCATCCTCGTGACTTGCAGGCACTAGAAAAGCCCAGCCTCTGGGTTTTACACACAAATTTGAGGAGTATCAGCTGCTTCTTGGAAATTTCCCAGGGTCTTAATTAACTCTGTTCTCAAAAGAGCCCACCTGCAAGGTCTTTAATTACAACCCATCTGCAGGGTCTTAATCAGCCTCGTTCTCACAACAGCTCAGGGCAGCATGACCCAGACCAGTCCTAAGTTGCCCACCTGCACTGGGCGTCCAGCAGCCCAACAGTCCCTGGGTTTTGCCTGTGCTGCCCATCTTTCCTCTTCATTAAAATGAGGAGAATCAGAGTTCCAATCTCTTTGGGTTGTTACAGGATGAAAGCTGGTTCCAGCGAGCTCAAAGCAAAAATCTGAGAGTGAAGCTGAGTGGACAGAAAATAATGAAAGAGGATCTAGAGCAGCGGTTCTCGGCCCACAGGAACTGTATTAAAGGGCTGCAGCATTAGGAAGGTGGCCCAGCCAAACTGCAACAAAAAAATAGCCAAGCATTGTGGCGGGCGCCTGTAGTCCCAGCTACTCGGGAGGCTGAGGCAAGAGAATCGCCTAAGCCCAAGAGCTGGAGGTTGCTGTGAGCTGTGACACTACAGCACTCTATCCAGGGCAACAAAGTGAGACTCTAAAGAAAAGAAAAAAAAAAAAAGGTCGCAGCATTAGGAAGGTTGAGAGCCACTGATCTCGAGTTTCCTCTCAACTCCTGAGGTGGACTCAGGAGCTCTACATGGCAGTAGCAGCTCAGGTGGACAGATCCCTCATGACTGTTGCTGACCCAGGGGTCAGATCTGGTGGATGTGGATTCTTAGGTGGTGGAGGGCAGGTGCTCTCTCAAAATTCTAAGAAAAACATATCCATTTACAAAATAAATGCAATAGCAACAATTAAAAGAACACTGTATTTGGGAACAAAACACTTGAATTTACATCTCAGCTATAGTCATCAGAAATTAGACTGGCTGTTTTCACAGGCTCCATCACCCGTTGCCCATGGGCCACCATGACCCTGAAGAGATTTATGGTTGTGCAAGCTGTCCTTACCACCCCAGTCAGTGGGTGTTATCCTGATCTCAAGCACACTCTTCTGAAGGAATTATTAATAGTCATCACGAGAACTATAACATCATGGAACACCAACAGGTCTCAAGGACTGTGGGGAGAGAAGGTCCGCAGAACGGAATGAACAATTTCGTGTCAAGAGCCCAGGTGAGGCCAAGTCGGCAATGGAAGAGCAGGAGGGGCCCCTGGATCAATCACTGTGAGGTTTCCACATGGAAATAACAGACCATGTATCAATGCAACAGCCTCAGACGGCCAGTGCAAAACATCACAGGACGTCTGACGCATCCTTGATACCAAAATGATTCAAGAGTCCTTTAGAGCTGAGGATCAGTGTTAGTGAGAAGGGAAACAGAGGAACGTGGACTCTACACACAACAGATGGAAGATTTAAAGAAGTGCCCAGTAAAAAGAAGTCTCGATACCTAAACTAAATTCAGATAAAAAATGACAAAGACACTTCCACATTTGGACCCTTAAGTGTGAGGAGCCACCTCAGTAACAGCCCGGAGTACCCGGCGTCCGGCAGCCCCGTGATTAAACACGCCACACGGACTCTCTCATTTCTCCTCACAACGCCCTCGCTAGAGGCTGTTATTTGCTCTGCTCTGAAACTTCACACCTACTCAAGAGCAAATCTAAGTCTCAAACGGCTGGACACCAGCCCCTGGCCCCACCCGCCCTGCTCCACACTCTGCGTCACCTCTATCCACGGGGCTAACCATTTATAGATGAAACACATTAGGACATATAGGCTCAGTCAATATCCACACCAGACTTATTTCAATGTATGTTCAGATTGGTTTGTTTCCTCTTACAGCCCTCTGCCTGAGGGAAAGAGCAACCAATTCCCAGGAACCACCGAGTCTGCAATCCACCTGTCAGGGGTCACAGGCACAAGGTCAGCACAGGAGGAGCCCTGCCTCTGACAGCCTGGGTTGCAAATCCTGAGAGGATCCATGGCAAAAATGATCTGTTGCTAACGTCTTTACAGATCTAGTGAGAACCTGCCCCCCACGTAAGCCTGGTGATAGTTGGTTTCGTAAAGTAAACACCAGACTGACAGGTGAGAGATTGTCCATTTCCTCCTACTACATATCCAAGTAGCTAAAGAAACCTTGCTGTTCAATGAGTGCTTGCTCCTCAGGCCACCATCAGTTTAATCATGACCATAAATAATTACAGTTATTCAAAAGGCAATCTGTGGTTAAAGTGCATTGTCAGTTTTTTCGGTTCTAGGATTACTGGAGACTCTGATTCATCCCATATACTGCCTTTCAGCATCCGCAGTGAATCCCCACCATGAGAGCACCAAAATCAAGCCCATGTTCTGTGCTTATGTTAAACTGGAAATCTCAGGCACCTTGGTTCGATGATATGTGAAAATTAATTAGATGCAAATATGTAACATTCCAATTCAAATCCGCATCATAAAGAGGGCACAGTGGCCAACCGTATGCTGTGTGAATACTTAGCACTGTCCAGCTGCTGTGAAATTGGATACCTTTTAATGTCCTTCTGTAATAAGCACAGTCCATGAAAGCCATGGATGAGCAGCCCACACGTCTACCGTGTCATTCTGCTGCAGCCTGCCTGGGGTCTTTTGAGAAACTCTATACAATGCAATTAAAATCTTGCATATGTTCTGCTTCTCCCAGTAGTTTCAAAAATGAAAGGAAAACAAGCTACTTAAATCTCCAGTTTGGAAGGAGCAGTTTAACCCCAGCTCCAGGCATCCCTGGTGGTCACTGCCAATTTGCAATGGTACAAAGATTTTTGTTTTAAAATGCACAGTGGGCAACTTTATCAGATGAATTATCTTCTTGGGGAAATCTTCTGGAACACAAAAAGTAATATACAGCAAGCCAATCTCTGTATCAGGTATGTGCCAAGAAATTTCTATAATCAAAATTCTATATACAGGGCTCCTGCCTGCCTACAAAATTGCATTTGAAGATAATTCTGTTTCATGAATGTTTTCATTCCTTACAAATTTTATTCTTAAGCATAAATTTCCTCCTTAGCCCCACACCTTTCCTTTTTCACCCAAGTCACATCAGATAACACTATAAATCACTGAATCACACCAAATGAAATGGAGAAAGCTAATCTCCTTATCCAAGGTACTAAAATGATGGATATTATTAATATACATAAATGAAAAGCACTCAAATAGTATTTTGAAGGATAAAACCAGTCTATAGATTTCCCTGTTGGAGGAGTGGTCTCTGCAGGGTCACCACACAGGTAATCCCAGTAGGTTAGTGCCACCCATGGCAGGAGATGAGGGGCTGTGAATGCACATTCCTTTTCAACTTGGGCCACATGTTAAAAGGATCTTTAAGGTGGTGACCATCACTGAAAGTGATAAATAGATGCTTCCAAGGCTGGGAAAAGACAAAGCTACAGAGGTAAAAAGTGAAAAACAGACAGAGGTACATCAGGGAGAGAAATGATAATGACGCGTCCTGACTCTTTCAATGCTCAGGACCGCCTCCCAACACACTGCTGTTCTAGTCACTGAGTCTCCAACTTTCTGCATCCAAAGGGCTCTCTTAACCTTCCCAGAGCTGCCCTCTTCCTGGCAGAGAGTTGACTCCTTAATATGTTCAGAGGGTTCACTGGAAATTATTCTGCATGGTAGACTCTTTGTGGCACTACCATGCCACCAAGTCAAGTGTTAGATACTAGTAGGCGTATCAGGGCCTCAAGCTGCTGTCTCCTTGTAATAACCAACTCAGCAAAAAGACCCCTAAAGGCCCCTAACTGTCTCAGCCTGAGTCCCTGCACATCTCAAACCCTTCCCCCACCCCTAGCAAAATCCGGGAACAGGTTTCAGAATAGAATAAGGAAGTTCCCTGAGTTCTTAAAACTCCTAGCCACAGGTAAAACAATGGTGAAAACTTACTCAAGTTTCCCAAGCTACTGAGTCTCCCGAGCTGTCTCTGTGCCAACTGCCACGATGTAATCCCCTGAGCCAACTCACTGTAACCCCACCCCGAGCTACCCCCTGAGCCAACTACCACAATGTAACCCTGACCTGAGCTAACCACCACATTCTTCTTCTGTGCTCACCAGCCTGCTTGCCATGCAGCACAAAAATGGTATAAAAACCAGCCTGCTCCTTTCTTCAGGGCGTTTGCCCTTTAAGGCAGTGACCCCCTGCACAAGTGTAATAAATCACCATCTGATTATACCTGAAGTGGGGTCCAAGTTTTTCTTACAGGTGGCAATGAGTACAACATCCTGTGGCTAGAGAACTACAGAAGCCCAGCTGGACTGGGGGCAACCATGACAGTGCTTTCCCAGCTGCAGTTGTCATCAAGTTCCCCAAACTGCTTCTACATGATGAAAATAGACCTAGTGAGGTCAAGGTAAGGGACCCAGGAGGAAACTTTGTGTGCAAACCTGAATTTGTCTCATTTCTAGATTTATTTTTGAATCTAGATACTATCAAGGAAGGAACACAGAATTTAGGATCCAACAGACTGAATTCAAACCCTGGATCTCTCTCTTAAAGATTTGTAATGAAAACAAGTTTCACAGCTCTGAGCTGTAGTTTCCACCTTTACGTAATAAGTTAGGTTAAGACCACCTGGTTTGAATGACATAAGGATTAAATAAGGCAATGTATATAAAGTTACCGGTGCAGAACTTCAACCTATGGGCTTAAAAATATGTTTCCTATTTAAAATAATTGCATGGTAATGGACACAATAAGTCTACTACTTTTCAAAGTTATTAAATGGTAGTAGACACAGTAAGAGCAATAACGACCTTTTGTTGAATGCTTTATAAGGTAGGAATTGTGCCAAGCATGTACACAGTATTTCTAAAGCTCAAAACCTCACAACATAGATGTTATTTAACAGAAAATATCCCTATTAAGTGGTGAAACACCAAAGAGAAAGCTGGAACTACTCAATTAAATTCCTTCCCCTGACTCAAACCCTAACAAATTAATACCTAATTCAACTTTAGTTAGGTTAAGTGACTTAAAGTGCTGGGTGTGGCTAATCCTGCTATATATCCTTACCCTGATGTTAAAATTCTATGAGATTGTTTTATTTTTAAAATGTCTGGTTCTGACAACATTTTCCAGACGGAAGTATTGAGTGTCCATGTCAAAAAAAAAAAAAAAAAAAAAACAACCAAGTACCCAATTAATAAGAAACATTTCAAGCTATCTTTCCCAGAAATACAGTGTTTCTCAATTGACAGAAATTCGTCATAAACAGCTGCCTATGTCATAGCTCCTCGGAAAATTTCACCAAACTCTAATTCATCAAAAACTCCAGACTGCCTTGCATTTAATCCTTGAATCACGAAAACAATTCATCCAGCTGCAGGTTTATAAACACCTCCCCATATGCCTGACATGCCACCCCACAGCAGTCTCAAAGTCCATCCAGTATCAGCCACCCTCATTGTCGACACAGTATATATACTCCATTTCGGGATTTATACAAGCTTCACAAGGATCATAGTTTTAAGGAAACATAATATGAAATTCCTCAGTACATTCCTTACATAGAAAAATGGTAGACATTTCTCAAAAAGCACAAATTTGAATACATTTTTGAAATCATTTTTTAAAAGATCAAAACACAAAGAGAAACAGACTAAAAGCCTGGGTTCCGGCAGCCTCTCTGCCGAGTAGTTGCACGATCTCAGGCAATGTGGATTCCAAATTTCACATCCGTAAATCATGAAAAACGCAACTTATCTCCACTTCAGGGGCTTGTTTTGTGGAACAAATGGGATAATTTATGACACTTGTGAAAGTATGTGAAGTTATTATCAAGGGTATTTTCAAGTGAGAGGGGAGAAACAGGGTGAGTGCATTTGGTGGCGACCTGTCCTCTTCACCCACTGGAACCAGAAAATTAAAAAGTAAGTTACTGCTTGAAGTGGGACACAGAGAAAGAGCCATGCCCTGGCGTTGAAATGCTCGCTCTTGGGGCAGCTACTGAATTTCACTGCTCCTTTATCCAGAACACCTGTGCCCACCTACACAGCCCAGGGGCCACAGAACACCCACTCGGCTTCCTCATCTGCACACTTGGCTCTGGGGGTAACAGATTTAAAGCTGATAGTCTTGTGCTAGCACATTCATTTATTCAAAAATAATCTGTTCTAACTGCTGCAGAAGTACCAGAAAACAGAACAGAAAAATCTCAGGCCCCATCGAGCTTATAGTCTGGAGTGGAAGACGGATGACAAAGAAAGCACACGAGTGGGGACAGTGGCAGTGGTGGCTCCTGCCGCACAAGACCAGCGGCAGGCACTGCACGAGGTCCCAGGCTCAGCACAGCCTGTACTTGACTAAAGGCGCTGCAGTTGCCACCTTGGAATTCTTAACATCTGTGAACAAGAGGCCCTATGTTTTAATCTTCTGGATGATGATAGATACTGTAGAGAAAATAAAGGGGACAAGGATTGGGGGACGTGTGGTGGAGGTGGGAGCTAAGTCACTCGAGGCTTCAACAAGACATGGTTCTTTGTGTGTTTATTCTTTGCACAAATCTGGCTCCAGGCAGCACTGCCGGCAGCTTGCTCTAGAGGTGACAGTCACAGAGATTACGGCATGCCTTGCGTGTCTTTAGATATGGCTGCCCAGAAGCCGGTTACCTGTCCAGCTGTGAACCAGAGTCATGTCCCCTGAGTGGGTGTGATGTTTTCATTTACACAGACGTGTAGCTAGCAATGGGTGTGTGTGTAGGTCAGAGGCCCGTCTGGGAAGGGGACACTTGAGTAAAGGTCTGAAGACGGAAGCAAGTGGACTGTGCGGAATGGAGGAGGGAGCTCAGTGAAGGGGACAGTGGACAGTACTGGTCTAATGGATTAATAGGGTACACAGCTAGCACTAGCGCACTACAGCGAGACACTTTGCAGCCAGCCACAGTGGGGAAGAGTTTAACACCAGGTTGTCCACCCCCTATAGAAGCCGCTGGCTATCTGTGGCTATTGAATAGTTGAAACATGGTTTGTGTGAGTTAAAAAGTGAATTTCTTATTTTTATTTTATTGAATGACTAATTTAATTTTAAAGTTTCTGTCTGGTCCAGTTATTTTAAACCATTCATGTTAGTTTTGGTAAACACATATATAAATCTATTTCCTAACCATAATTTTATAAAATGCAAGTATAGATTATGTATTTCTGATGAAAATTTAGAGTCTGGATTATATATGCTGTTACTTTAAACTGCACACCAAATTTTGGGGACTTAGTATCTAAAAACACTTACAATGTAGTACTAATAATCTTATATATGTACATATTACATGTTAAAATAATATTTTAGATATATTGGATAAACAAAATATATCACTAAAATTAATCTCAAATGTTTCTTTTTACTTTCTAATGTTGTCACTAGAAAATTTAAAATTATATAGTGGCCCAGATTATATTCTGTTAGACGGTACCGGTCTAATGGATTAATAGAGTATGCAAAATCAGATTTTGCTAAAATTAAGAATGTGATATCTGTTTCATCACAAGCTTCTCTACAACTGAAAAATGATGATGTACTAGGGACCATGTGATGTGTCCACTCTGGAAATGTGCACATACTCTCCAATCTGGTGAAAAACCCCACCCTAGTTCAGTGAGCCATTTTCTACCTATCCTATAAAATTCTGCTCCAAAAATATATACTCTAAGGTCAATTCTCTGACACCTGATAGTCAAGGTGTTCCCGTCCACAGCCTCCTCATGTGTTAGGCTTTACGCATCTCTGTGCCCTACAGGACTTCCCCATGTTGAACGGAGGATATATCATTCAATTTCAGGTCCTATAAGCATAAGCCTGAAACAGTAAGCTTCAAAAATAGTTGTTGAATTAAGAATTGTACACAGGGTGTGTGATGGGATATAGACACAAAAGATCTCACAGGCATACTTCAGGAAATATCCCATTTACCCAACTGTCAGACTTATGAAAACCTCGGACCCCTGGAAAGCAGTCACACTAATCTGAAAGCAAGGAAAAAAAATATATAAATTAGAATAAGAATGACTGAATACCTACTATGTGCCCGACAGGTGCTCTAACACATTTCTTTCATTTAATCTACGGGAGAACCCTTCATTGTTATGATTGCTAACTATTACTGAGGACTATTGTATGCCTTTACAACTCCAGGCTGTGGGTTCTGTTATTATCCCCATTCTGCAGAGTGAAGAAGTTAAGCAACCAGCATAAGATTACACACTCAGTAAGTGCCAAAGCCAAGATTAAAATCCAGACAGTTCCTAATATTTGAGATCTGCAATCACCGTGACTATAATCCAAACAGATTCTAATACAAACATTTACAAATCTGTAAACCAAGAGAAGTCAACTGGAGGCAAATGTGATTCATTGAAGCATATGAAGGCAATAGTGAGACCCCCAAAGAAATCTTGGAAATAAGGCAAGTAAGACAATCAGAGATTTGGATGGTCACTTTAAAAACTGATTAATATATTCAAAGTGGTCCTATTCACTTAACACACAAAACCTGGCAGAACAAAGTTGTTATTTAGTGATAATATGTAGGTTGTAAAAATATGAAAAGCAAGCAAATGATTGCCAAACATGACAGGATCCTGGTTTCTCTGTAAGAGGAGAGAATTTATTATAATCCTGGGAGTTTTGAGAAGGCTATAAATGATCTGTTTGTTGACCTGGGTGATAGATATTTGGGTGTTTGCCTTGCAATTCTTAGTTAAACTATATGTATGTTTTATGCAAAAACAGCAATACCTCAGCATCTTAGCTCTAAAGCCCATGCTCCATTTCACCTGCAGGATGAGGTAAACAGAAGTTAGGTGACTGCCCCTCCCCTTAACCCAGTTCTGCTCAACCCTCCTGTCCCACCTTAAATGCCAATAACCCAACTCTCTTGTTCAAGTAGGTCCTCTGAATCTGTTCCCCATCATATATTGCTAACACATTGTGGTGGTTAATTTTACCTGTCAACTTGACTGTACTATGGGGTGCCCAGATATTTGGTCAAACATTATTCTGGGTATGTCTGTGAGAATGGTTCTGAATGAAATTAACATTTGAACCTGTGTGCTCAGTAAAGCAGACTGCTCTCTCTAACACAGAAGGTTCTCATACAGTCAGTTGAAAGAGCTAGACAGAACAAAAAGGCTGACCCTGCCGTGAGCAAGAGGAATCTCATCCTGCCGGACTGTGTGAACTGGAACATTAGTCTTTTCTTGCCATTAGACTCAAATGGAAATACCAGCTCCTCATGGGTCTCAGACCTGATAACTTTCAGACTGCAGCTCACACCTTCAGTTCCCCTGGTTAAAATAAGAGCAAAGCCCAGTAGCTCTCCTACATCTCCAGCTTTCCAGCAGCACATCACAGGACATCATGGCCTCCATAATCACCAGAGCTAATTTCTTGTACCAAATCATACATGCATATATAGACACATAGAGAGGGAGACTCTCCTGCTGGTTCTGTTTCTTAAAGGAACCCTAATACAACACTAAAAACTGCTGGTAACTTATTCTAGGAGGAATTTTGTTTTAGATGTTTTTTTTGTTTTGTTTTGTTTTGTTTTTTCAGTTTTTGGCTGGGGCCAGGTTTGAACCTGTCACCTCAGTATATGGGTCCAGCGCCTTACTCCTTGAGCCACAGGCACCACCCTATATGCATTTTATTATGGGAAATGACAGATATCATAAAATTTACCATTTTAACCATTTTTAAGGGTATAATTCAGCAATATTGAGTACATTCACATTGTTATGACACAGATCTTCAGAACTTTTTTAATTTTGCAAAACTGAAACTCTACATCTGCAATCAACAACTCCTTTCCCCCCTGCACCTTGCCCCTACTCACCACACTTTATCTTCTTTCTGTATGAATCTGACTATGCTAAGTGCCTCCTATAAGCAGAATCATGCAATATTTGTCTTTTTTGTGTCTGGCTTATTCCAGTTAGTATGTGTCCTCAAGTTCCATCCATGTAGTGTGTGACATGAATACCTTCCTTTCAAAGTCTGGATAATACCACATTGCATGTGTATACCACATTTTGTTTATCCGTTCACCTGTGGATAGACATCTGGGTTGCGTATACCTCTTGGTTATGTTAGATAGTACTGCTATGAAAAACTGTGTGCAAATATCTTTGAGACTCTACCTTCAGCCTTAGATATATGCCCAGAAGTGAAATTACTGGATTATATGGCAGTTCTATTTTTAATTTTTTGAGGGATCTCCATCCTGTTTTCCATAAAAACTGCATCATTTCAGAACCCCACCTACAGTGCACAAAGGTTTGGAATTCTCCACATTCCTGCCCACATTTACTTCTTTTCTATTTTCTTGATGGTAGCCAACCTGATGGATACGAAGTGATGTCTCATGGTTTTGATTTGCATTCCTCTGAAGACCAGTGATGTTGAACATCTTTGATAAGCTCGATGGCTGTTTATATATCATCTTTAGGGAACTGTATATTCATGTAATTTACCCATTTTTAAATCAAGTTATTTGATTTTTTTGGTTGTTGAGTTGCAAGAGTTATTTAAAACAATAACATAATTGTTTCTGGCTGGTTTTTCTCTTACCAGTTTGGCACAGCAAAGTCTATATTGTTTCTTCTCAGCTATAAACCCAGAATCTATTATAATGACCAGTGGATAATAGACTGGGGGATTCATAGCAATAAGTAATTGTCATACAGCTAGTAAAGAGTAAACACCAGCTTTGAGCCAGCTTTCTGCCATCAACCCTCTTTGTAAGACATTACTCCATAGGAAAGGGGAATCCTTTTTAGACTGGAATCCACTGACTTCTTATTGAGTATACAGTTTAACAATCATGTTCATCTAGACTAGAATTTTGCCCTAAATGACCAAAATTCCAAATTAGATGTTCAAACTTAAGGGTTGAGAAAAGGATGATGCTAGAAGAAGACTCATTGACAAATGAGACCAAACAAAAAGAAAGTTAGAAGAATTGCCAACTTCCATAGCAAAGCTGAGGATTTTCAGTACAGGGAAAAGAGGTCTCACACACATAGACCTTCCCCACGAGCACAGGAGGAAGAGCAAGGCTAACAGATGACCTTCCCAAAAAGAGGTTAAATGGTGTGATTTCTTTTTTGTTTGATTGTTTTAAATTATCATACTGTTTTTCCCCAATTCTTTTTTTTTTTTAATTGTTGGAGATTCATTAAGGGTACAAAGAACCAGGTTACACTGATTGCATTTATTAGGTAAAGTCCCACTTATAATTGTTTCCAGTCCCCTAAGTGTGTGTCACACCCCATGGCTTCCCAGTCCCTCCCTCCTTTTCTCTTCCTGCACCCTCCTTCCCCCACCCCCCACCATGCACTAGGTCATCAATTGTCCTCATATCAGAATTGAGTACATAGGATTCTTGCTTCTCCATTCTTGTGATGCTCTACTAAGAAGAATGTGTTCCACTTCCATCCATTTTAATACAAAAGATGTAAAGTCCCCATCTTTTTAATGGTTGCATAGTATTCCATGGTATATATATACCATAGCTTGTTAATCCATTCCTAGGTTGGTGGCCATTTAGGCTGTTTCCACATTTTGACAATTGTAAATTGAGCTGTGATAAACAGTCTAATGAAAATGTCCTTATGATAAAAGAATTTTTTTTCTTCAGGGTAGATGCCCAATAATGGGATTGCCAGATCAAATGGGAGGTCTAGCTTGAGTTCTTTGAGGGTTCTCTGTACTTCCTTCCAAAAAGGTTGTATTAGTTTGCAGTCCCACCAGCAATGTAGAAGTGTTCCCTTCTCTCTACATCCATGCCAACATCTGCCGTTTTTGAGATTTTATGATGTGGGACATTCTCACTAGGTTAGCTGGTATCTCAGGGTAGTTTTTATTTTCATTTTTCTGATAATTAGGGATGAGGAGCATTTTTTCATATGCTTGTTAGCCATTTGTCTATCTTCTTTAGAGAAAGTTCTATTCATTTCTCTTGCCCAGTGATATATGGGATTGTTGGCTCTTTTTATGTTGATTAATTTAAGTTCTCTGTAGATCTTAGTTATCAAGCTTTTGTCCAATTCATAACATGCAAATATCCTTTCCCATTGTTTAGGTTGTCTATTTAATTTGGTTATTGTCTCCTTAGTTGTACACAAGCTTTTCAGTTTAATTAGGTCTGATTTGTATATTTTGTTGTTGTTGCAATTCCCATGGAAATCTTCTTCATAATGTCTTCAAGAGTTTTCCCCATACTTTCTTTGAGGATTTTTACTGTTTCATACCTTAGATTTAGATCTTTTCTCCATCTTGATTCAATTTTGGTGAGTGGAGAAAGGTACAGCTCCAGTTTCAGTCTTTTCCATGTGGATATCCATTTCTCCCAGCACCATTTATTGAATAGGATTCTTTCCCCCAGTGTATGTTCTTGTTTGGTTTATCAAAGATTAGGTGACTAGAAGATGTTAGTTTCATCTCCTGATTTTCAACTCAGTTCCAGATGCTGTGTCTCTATTTTTGTGCCAGTACCATGCTGTTTTGACCACTACAGCCTTGTAGTACAGTCTAAAGTCTGGTATGCTGATGCTCCGGATTTGTTTTTATTGCTAAGAAGCACTTAGTTATACGGTGTTTTTCTGGTTCCATACAAAACAAAGAATTATTTTTTTCAATTCTGGAATGTATGATGGTATTTTAATAGGGATGGCATTGAATCAGTAGATTGCTTTGGGAAGCATAGACATTTTAACAATGTTGATTCTCTCCAGCCATGAGCATGGTATGTTTCTCAATTTATTAATATCCTCTGCTATTTCCTTTCTAAGGGTTTCATGATTTTCTTTATAGAGGTCCTTCATCTCTTTTCTTAGGAATATTCCTAGGAATTTCATTTTCTTTGAAGCTACTATGAAGGGAATTGTGTTCTTAATTAGTTTCTCATCCTGGCTGTTATTGATGTATACAAGGGCTACTGATTTGTGGGCATTGATTTTATATCCTGAGACATTACCATATTTTTTTTATCATTTCCAGGAGTTTTGTGGTTGAGTCTTTGGGGTTCTCTAAGTATAAGATCAGATTGTCAGCAAAGAGGGAGAGTTTGACCTCTTCTGCTCCTATTTGGATGCCCTTTATTTCCTTCTCTTGCCTGATTATATTGGCTAGAACTTGCAGAAAATTAATGAAACAAAAAGTTGGTTTTTTGAAAAAAATAAAATAAAATAGATAAACCTTTGGCCAGACTAACTAGAAATAGAAAAGTAAAATCTCTAGTAACCTCACTCAGAAATGATAAAGGGGAAATAACAACTGATGCCACAGAGATACAAGAGAGTATCTCTGAATACTACAAGAAACTCTATGCCCAGAAATTTGACAATGTGAAGGAAATGGATCAATATTTGGAATCACACCCTCTCCCTAGATTTAACCAAGAAGAACTAGATATCCTCAACAGACCAATTTCAAGCACTGAGATCAAAGAAACAACAAAAAGTCTCCCAATAAAAAAATGCCCTGGTCTGGATGGTTTCACACCAGAATTCTATCAAACCTTCAAAGAAGAGTTTATACCTATACTGCATAAATCCTTCCAAAAAACTGAGGAGGAAGCAATCTTCCCCAACATGTTCTACAAGCAAACATCACCCTGATACCAAAACCAGGAAAAGAGCTAATTAAGACCAATTTCTTCGGACCAATTTCACTAATGAATATAGATGCAAATTTTCTCAATAAAATTCTAGCCAATAGACTACAACTTCTCATTTAAAAAGTCATACATCATGATCAAGTAGGTTTCATCCCAGAAATACAAGGCTGGTTTATCATACGCAAATCCATAAACATAATTCACTATATCAACAGAAGCAAAAACAAAGACCATATGAGTGTCTCAATAGATGCAGAAAAAGCATTCCATAAAATCCAGCATCTTTTTTTAATTAGAACACTGAAGAGTATAGGCATAGGTAGCACATTCCTTAAACTGATCAAAACCATCTACAAAAAACACACAGCTAATATTTTTTTGAATGAAGTAAAAATGAAAGCCTTTCCACTTAGAACTAGAACCGGACAAGGTTGTCCTCTGTCACCACTACTATTTAACATAAATTGTGCATGTTTTTTATAGACAAGTATTAATACATGATACATTTTAGAAAGATTTTTAAAAATAAAATGATTACAATAAAAGAAGTCTGGTGTTAAAAAAAGAAAGAAAAGAACAACAAAAAAAGTATCAGCTACATGGACTATTTCATCACCCAGAAAACCTCCTGGACTAAAAATAACAAAGAAGGGATTAATGAGTATGCTTGTGATAAATGTGCACATATGACAACTGGCCATTGGATGTGAGATGAAATGAAATAAACCATGGGAGTGAGGAGGGGGGAGGGTCAGAACCACAGTGGAAAGCCTTGGTGACTCTGTGTCTGGAGAACAAAAGCTGTAGAGGAAAAGGAGATGAAGGGCACAGAAGGAAAAATAAAGAAACTTTCACAAATAGAACAGAGTGTCACTTTTCCTTCTCCAGATGACTCTGAAGCATACACTATGTCTCAAAATGAGCCAAGAAATCAACATACAAAGCTAAAAATGTGCCGTAATTTCAATCCCATAAAATGTGCCTTCATGGGCTCTCGAAGGACTGTCATTAATGTTGTCCTGGACACCCTTTGGAAAATGACTCATAATAATACCCCACCCCTTACACTTGTATGAGGTGAAGATGCCCAATGAATAGCATTTGGTGCCACAGAGCATCTGGGCTTTAATATACAATTGTGTCCACATCTACTGTATCTGATTTCCTCTCACCAAATTATCTGTCCAGATCACTTACATTGAGTACCTGTGCCACATGCCACATATACCCAGGGAAAAAATGCCCTGGAGGCAAATATTAGCCAAAAAAATAGATAGATAGATAGACCATGAAATCAATTAACTGGTAAATTTATATATAAAATACATTGGCCCGGGGGCTTCATATATAAAATAAGCATGAAATAAGTTAACACTTATAAGATATTTAGAATAGAGCTTGGCATATGAAAAATATGTAATTTTTTTTAATGTGAGTGGGTGAATGTATTATATAATAATAGATTTATTATCTCAGAATATTAGCTATTATTTTTTAAAAATCTATCTTAAAATGGGCAGCAAAGCCATGCCACAAAAGCTATTTAGTTTTTATTATTTCCCTATCAAAGACTTCACAGTTTTAAAGTAGAATAAAATCTTTGATTCTCCAAAGATATTCCAACTTTAAGTAAATCTTTAGAGTTTGGCCTTACGGCTTTTCTTATTTTGGAAATAAGTAGAGGAGTCTCAGGGATATTGAAATTGCTGCAATGTACTGATTTTAATTTTAATGAAACTGATTTTAATTTTGTTATTGTTTTACATGCCTAGAAGGAAGGACCAGAAATGACAGGGAGATAAGGGACCATAAAAAGTAAGAGTACTTTGAAGCACTTATTATCTCCGATTATTAGAGAAATGTAAATCAAAACCACCCTGAGATATCACCTAACCCCAGTGAGAATGGCCCACATCACAAGGTCCCAAAGCTGTGGGTGTTGGCGAGGGTGTGGAGAAAGGGAGCACGGCTGCACTGCTGTACCTCAAACTAGTACAGCCTGTATGGAAAGAAGCATGAAGAATCTTCTTACTTCCCAGAAGTAAAAGTAGACCTTCCATTTGATTCTGCAGTCCCATTACTAGCTATTTACTCCAAAGGAAAAAAAAGTCATTTTATGATAAGGACTTTTGCACTCAAATGTTTATAGCAGCTCAATTTACAATAACAAGGATGTGGAAAAACCCAACATATGAATGGATTAATAAACTGTGGTATATGTACACTGTGGAATATTATTCAGCCATAAAAATGATGGAGATGGTGAAGATGTAATCTTTGTACAATTTGGATAGAATTGGAGAACACTCTCTCCTAACTATCACAAGAATGGAAAAGCAAATATCCAATGTACTTAATACTAATATGAAACTAGCAGATGATCTAATTCATGCCCGCAGAGGAGAAAAACTCATTTCAATTCAAGGTGGGGAGAGGGGGTAGGAGGGAAGGGGAAAGGGTAGGGGGACTGGTATGCTCCACTTAATGGGAACAATGTAGGAGGGTATGGTACACATTTTGGGTGCAGGACACACTTATAAGAGGGACTCTGCCCAACAAATTCAAATATTGTGACCTGGCTGTTTGTACCCTCACATTAACCTGGAATAAATTTTTTAAAAAGAATGGAAAATCAAACATCCTGTGTACTGAATACTAGGTTAAAACTTGTAAATTAATAACAATATGCACATGTGAGAAAAAACTCAAATTCAATGAGGGGAGAAGGAGTATGGGTAAGCTCCCACCTAACAGGTATAATCACAGGTATATGGCGCCCTTCCTGGGTGAAGGACACACCTACATCTCAGACTTTACCTTACAAACGAAAATGATGCAACTTAATCATATGTACCCTCCTATTTCTGAAATGTTTTTTGAAAAGTACACTGACATGCTATCTGCTTGTTTTGACTTCAGAAATAATCTGAGCATAGAAAAGGTATTTTCAGATAGGCAAACAAAATTTAGCTGAAGTTACAATGATAAGGGCTAAAATAAACACCTATCATCTCAATGGTTAAAAAGAAAGATAAGCTGTGTGTGTGGTCAAAAATTGACCAAGAGAAATATGGAAATCTGCCTTAGGCAGAACACTAGGATTACCTACACCTGTTCTTCTTGAGAGCCAAGAAGCCAAGATACTACAAAGTATCTTCCACTGTCTCTCCAAATTCACCTTACTATGGCAATCTGAATTCCCACATGCCTAGTTCATAGAATATTAGAAATCAAAGGGTCCCAGCAATCACTTAACTCCTTTATTTTACAAAGAAAGAAACTGAGATCCAGAGGACTTAAGCAACTTGTCCAAGGTCACACAACCAGTATCAATCAGAGCCATGTCCCATCTGCTTTCGGCATCCTACGCTGGTCCAGCAGTTTGTTCATCGTTGGAGCTCCCAGCTGTCATGTCACTGCTTTCCCATTGCTGACATTTATCACCATCTCTAAACAGGACCTTAATAATTCTCTTACTTCGAATATATCACAACCCTAAGATCCCAATGATGTCATCACCATTCCAGTTTCAGATGTCAGAATTATGAATTGAGGCTTCCTCTGCCACACCAGGCAACATATGCATCTATTTTGGTTGGTCTTAGTGGTTACGGCTGTTATCTCAAATTTCTGCAAGGGGAAAATTTCACTTTATTTTAAAAAGTTAAATATGGCTTAACTAAGCTATATTTAGTTAAGCTATATGCCAAGGCGGCATCTGTGCTGCCCATTTTCCACTGTAGACTCTCTCCGGTAAAAACGTCCAAGCTGCTAATCAATCAATATGTTGGTATTTTCACTAGATCATTGTTTCATTTTTCTCTAAGAGGTAATGATAAAGAAGCTATAAAACTTCCAATATAAAGGATTATTTTTAAAAAAAAAAGGATTATTAAAAAGTGAAATGCTAAGTATTGGAGGTTTATGTCAATCATTTTCCATCCTCAATTCACTTCTTACACCACGTCCAGAGTTTTTATATTTTCATTCCCTGTGCTTTGGATCAAGTTCTTTTTTTTTTTGAAGAGACAGAGTCTCACTTTCTCACCCTCAATAGAGTGCTGTAACGTCACAGCTCACAGCAACTTACAACTCCTGGGCTTTCTTCCCTTAATTCCCAATACTTGAATAATTGTCTTGCTGAGATCAACATAATAAAATTCAAGAACTGACGATATTAGAGCATTGAAGGCAGAAAGACTTTTAGAAGCAAGATACTTGCACCCCACTATTAAAAAAAAAAGAAGCAATTGACAGCTTGATTGATAGATGATAGATAGACCTATACCATAGTTTTCCAATTTGTTAATCTTTAGGATTCTCATACCTTAGGAATTTCATATCTAAAGCTATAAAAAATATATGGAACAAATGAGAGTTTTTAAGAGGAAATTATTCACGTCTCAGAGTCAAGTGCTCTACTTGATTAAATATGAGACTATCTATGAAATTATATATGCAACCATATAGACACTCAAGTGCCTTTTTTTGTCCCAAGGTGAAATTTTTTAGATCATTTCTCTCTTTTTATATTTTGCAAACATAGAAAGATATGTTCTGTTAAAATAGCCCAGAGAACCAAAACCAATTTTTACATATGTCTTTTTATTCTGGATATCACAAACCAATTTTTACATATGTCTTTTTATTCTGGATATCACAAGGTTATACTTTCAGGAATAATTTCACTTGAGTAGATGTGAGTGTTGAGAAAACGGCTGACGTGATAGAATCTTGCAGGGCTATTTGATGTATGAATGTATCCATAAGGTGCCCTTAATTGACTACACCTTAAGTTCCAACTGGTTGGATACTTAAATCTGAACGGCACATGGCATCTATTTCCAGGAGCTTTATACTATTTCACAGGAAAGAGTGATGTGGCAACACAAACAGTACCTAAAGAAGAGTAGACATGATTATGAGAAGTCCGGACAAATTATTTCAGCAGTCCAAATGAGAGGGAGCCACCACACGTGGTAATGGCGATAAAGGGCTGGTGTAGGAGGTGACATTCAATTTGTATGTTGAAGGTAAGAACTGTGACGGTTGGTGGGGCTGGGTTTTGTGCTAAAGACACAGTATAATCAGAAGCAAAGAAGAACTGGAGAGTAGAACCGGGCACAGTTCTATCCCCCTCCCTCTGCCCCCTCCCCCCTCCCTCCCCTCCCTTTTATTTAATCAGTTGAAAAGCCTAAGAGCAAAACCAAGGATTCCTTGAGGCAGAAAGAAATCCTGACTCAAGACACAGCATCAGCTTCTGCCCCAGAGCTCTTAGTCTGCTGTTCTGCCCTGCAGATTTCAGACTGGATAGCTCCCACACTCATGTGAGCCAAATCCTTGAAAAATATGCATGTAGTCATTTATATATAAGTATGTATATATTATGTACATATTTATACATAGTACCTTATGTAGTGTATTAAATTTGTAATACTCAAGTCACATTTGACTTCTGCAATTGTAAGAGGCACTCAGCATGACTTGTATTCATCTTTTGTTATTGGTATATTGAGTATTACAACGTTAACAGTTTTTTTCTTTTCTTAAAATGTGTAGACATTTTTTTATACCCCCTGTGTTTATATGTATACATCCTACTGTTTCTGTTTTTCTGGAGAACTGTGATTGATAGACCCTATAAACTTGTATCTCTCCCAGTGCGCTTCCCTTCTTTTAAAGATTTAATCCCTCAATTTCTGTCTGGTTTTACCATTCTTTATGACTTAAAATAGTTTTTATGCATTTTTCCAGAGTACATAACTGTTAGCTGTATGATGGTTAATCTGATTCAAACTACTTTGACATAAAAAATCTGATTTTTTTTTTTTTTTCAATAATATTGGGCTAACTGTGTATTTCTGAGTTAAGTCTAATTTGGCCATTACTATATGTTACTTGTATTAGTTTGCTAATATTTGCCTTGGGATTTTTACATTGAAGTTCAAAATTTGAATTTCTTTATTGTATCAATCTTGTTTAGTTTTAAGGAAAGGATATGTCAATTGCCTACAATAAGTAGGTATGTTCCTCCCTTTGCACTTTTTATTTTCTTTCTTTCTTTATTTTTTAAAAAATAGAGTCTCACTCTGTCATCTAGGATGGAGTGCAGTGGTGTAATCATAGCTCACTATAGTCTCAAACTTCTGGGCTCAAGGGATCCTCCTGCCTTAGTCTTTTGGACTGTAAGCACATGGTACTACACCACTATTTAAACAACAACAACAAAAAATTGTAGTGACCAGGGTCTTGCTATGTTGTCCAGGCTGGTCTTAACCTCCTGGCCTCAAGAGACTCTCCCATGTTGACCTCCAAAAGTGCTGGGATTACAGGTGCAATCCACCATACTGGCTCTTTTTGTTTTTACACTTTTAAAATAGTCTGGAAATGTTTGTCTATAATTGCATTTTTTTCTATTTTTTTTGAATGCCAGGTAGAACTTACCTATGAATGTATCTGGACATGGTGTTTTCATTAAATTAATTAAATACATATACCCTTGTAAGATGTATTTAATTAATATGTAAAACTTGGCAAATGTGGAATGCAAATGTCTTAGCAAAATAACCGGGAAAATGCCAGGAAGCCTATGTTAATCAGTGTGATGAAAATGTGTCAAATGATCTACGAACCATGATCACATTAATGTACACAGCTATGATTTATAATAAAAAAAAAAGTTAGACACCTAAAAAAATTAATTAAATACTTAATGTAATTAAATAATTAATTTAATTTAATTAAGTATTTAATTTAAAGAGTGGTTATAGGACCATTTGTATTTTCTGTTTCTTCTCTAATTAGTGTTAGTAGTCTATATTTTTCTCAGAATTTATGTCTTTTCATGTTTTATAGTTTAGTGTCATGAAGGTTTTATGGTACTCACTTATAGTCATTTTAATATCTGCTATAAATCTTGATATGTATGACTAGAGATATTTAATATTTCTTACATCTTAATTTATTGTTGTTAGTGATGGTGGTGGTGAACTCTCTCTCTCTCTTTTCATGTTGCTAGAAGTTTGTTAATTTTATCAGCGTTTTCCTAGATCTGCTTCTTTGGTTTTGTTGATCTTTATTATTTTTTGTTTTCTAGTATACTGCATCAATGGTTGCTTTTAAGTTTATTATGCCCTCACTTCATCTTCATTCACTTTTATTCTGATTTTTTTAATTTCTCAAGGGTGCTTTTTCATCTTTTTAAAAATTAAATCATAGCTGTGTACATTAATGCATTTATGAGGTACAACGTGCTGGTTTTATATAAAATTTGAAATACTTACAGTAAACTGGTTAACATAGCCTTCACCGCACTTTCTTAATTACTGTGTTTTAGCCTTTATTTTTTTCTAATATAAGGAGTGGTCACAACTTTAAGTATAAACTTTAACTGTATCCCATGAAGTTTTCAATTTTAATAAATGTCCCATGTGAATTTAAATAAAATATGCCTTCTCTAGTTATTGTTTGTTTTTCTTTAAAGACGGTGCCCCAAAATTATACACTTGTCTTCTCCATAAGAGTTCTTGTAGCATTAATCATTAAAGCAAAAAGGTGGAAGGAGTCCAAACCATTCCTTTTATTACTGAACAAGCTGATATTGGAAAATAAAACTTAAACCCAAGAGCACATAAATGTCTTAACATTAAATCTCAAATTTAGGCAGAGTAACCCATCTGGTTTCAGGGAGTGTTGGGTTCAGGCAGCCCTGTCTAATAGATGGTGGTAGCTTCTGTGGACAGATGATGGCATAGAGGATTAAAAAAGATTATGTGGTCCCATCTGAAGCTTGGATCTAAGAGAAAGAGTAAGGGTTTGGTATCTGTATGCCATAGTTTTCCTTGTGCTGAACAATCAGATTAGTCCCTTGGGAAAGAGTGTGTTAGGACTGGAGAGGGGTCAGAATTGTTCCTTTAGTGGAATGTTACTCCAGAAAGGACAGACTGGCTGGGTTTTCCTCCTAATACTATTTCTATATATTCTTTAGCTGAAGAAGACTTTTAATTGCATGTCCAAGTCTTTCAAATCTTTATTCCATGGCAGCTCACTCAAACATGCATGAGACACATAAGCACACATGTGTATGTAGTGTTTTACAGTTTTGGGGTGTGTATCGCATCATACCGTACACATGTCCACTTTTTAATTTAATGGATTTCTGCCACTCACACACTATGTGCGGGTTGAAAATGAATGGGCAGAGATAGGCGGTCCACTTATTTAGCTTCCTTACATGAGTGAGAACATGTGGTACTTACCTTTCTGTGCTTGTCCTATTTCACTTGATGTAATGTCCTCCAGGCGCATCTGTGTTGCTGCAAATGACAGGATTTCATTCTCTCTATAAAGGCTGAGTAGTGTCCTGTTCCCTTATTTATTCACCTGTTGATGGATGCGTAGGTTTACTCCATATTGGCTATTGTACACGGTACTGTAGTAGACACAGAAGTGCAGATACCTCTTCAATATACTGATGTCCTTTCCTTTGGCTCTACAGTTGACTCTTGAACAAGGCAGAGTTTGGGGTGTTGACACCCTGTGTAATTGGAAACCCACATGTAACTTTTGACTTCCCACAAGCTTAATTATTCATAGTCTACTGTTGACCAGAAGCCTTCCTGATACCATAGTCAATTAACACATAATTTGTCTGTTCTACATATTCTATCTGTATTTTTACAATAAAGTAAGCTAGACAAAAGAAAACATTATTAAATCATAGGAAGAGAAAATATATTTCCTATTTATTATGTGAAAGTGGACCATCAAAAAGGTCTTCACATTGTGTAGGCTGAGGAGGAAGAGGAAGAAGAGGGGTTGGTCTTCCTGTGTCAAGGATGGCAGAGGCTGAGGAAGGTAGGGGTAGAAGGAGAGGGAGTAATGGCAGGCATTTTTGATGTCATTTTGTAGAAATACATCATGATTTCCATATGATCTTTTTTTTTTTTTATTTCTCTAAATTTTTATCTATAAGGTACTCTCACCATTTGTTTTTATTTCAATGCCTGTATCATAAACTGTTCCCTAAAAGAAGTCCAAAGCTGTCTTGAAAAATTGAAACCCTTCTGCCAGATCGTCTAATGTCAGTTTGTTTTCTGGCACCACATCTTTTCCTCACCATCTGGCATTGGTTCAAAACATTCACCTCTATCAATTGTCTTCTGTTAATTCCACTGGGTATAATGTCTATTATGACTTGAATTTCTCCAACACCATTCATACCTGGAAACATTTTGTCCCTCCCCCCCACCTTTTTTTTCTATATTCAAAGTCTCTTTTGTGATTTCCTTGATTGGTTGCATTGTAAAGTATGTGAATCTATGCACATGAAACACACACACAAAGTCAGACAGTTAAGTTTAAGAAATCATGCTACAAAGAGTGCTGCATACCTCAATCCTGAATGGTCACCTGTGAAGAAGCCCCTTGGAAAGCTATCCACTGACCCTGGCACCTCATCCACCACTGAGAGCACTTTTTCCTTCTTAGGATGAGTTAATATCCTAACTTAATTGCAGACAATTAAGACCTAGAATGATGACAGCTCTGAGGGTCATTCCAGTAAAAGAATTCTAAAATTGCCTTGAAGGGTGGACTAGGCACTGGCGTGGGAGCATGGCTTCCCAAGGGGAGGACTTTGAAGGTGATAGGAAGCAGTGAGGTGTGTAGCACATTTTTTAGGATGAGTTTGTGAACTTTACCTTTCTGACCTTAGCACATATAAGCAGATCGGTGCAGTTCAAACCACTTTGTTCAAGGGCTAACTTACGCCTAGTTAGCCTTACAGGATTGCTGGATCATATAGTGGTCCTATTTTTTAGTTTCTTGAGGAACCACCATACTGTTTTCCATAGTGGCTGTATTCATTTACATTCTCATCAGCAGTATATAAAAGTTCCCTTTCTTCTCATTTTTGCCAGTATTAGCTATTTTTTGTCCTTTTGATAATAGCTGTTCTAATGGGGGTGAGATGATATTTCCTTGTGGTTTTGATTTGCATTTTCCTGTTAATTAGTAATGTTGAACATTTTTCACATATTTACTGCCAATTTTTATGTCTTCCTTTGAAAAATGTCTATTCAGATTATTTTCCCGTTATTTAATCCTTTATTCTGATAAGTGTTTGAGTTCCTTTTATATTCTGGATATTAATTCCTTGTTAGATGAGTAGTTGGCATATATTTTCTTTAGGGATAACTACACAGTGGGAAAGGAAGTGGGGGAGAGGATAGAAAGAGGTGAGTTAATAGATAACAAAATTACAGCTAGATATGAGGAAAAGTTTTAATGTTATTTAGCATTGTAGGGCAAGTATAGCTAACAATCATCTAGTTTATATTTTCAAACAGCTACAAGAGAGGATTTTGAATCTTCTCAACACAAAGGAATAGTACACGTTTAAGATGATGAATATTTAAATTTTGACCAAATTATATTACTTAAACATTAATCTTTAACTCAACTTGTTAATATGTTTAGGATGTTGTATCCTCATTTATAAGTGACATATGTTTGTAATTTCGCCCTTATAATAATATATTTTCTCTAATTTTAATATCAGGTGTACCCAGATCAAGTGAAATGATTTTGATGTATTTCCTCTTTTTCTATTGTCTATAAGATTTAGCATGATCTGTTTTTTGAAATTATCTTTTACTTTTATTTGTTAATATTAGTTGTCTATTTTTTGTTACAAAAGAAGTTAACTGATGACTCTATACTGAATCTCAGAGTCAAAGCATTCTATTAATAGACATACTCTTATTTGACAATATGAATGTTACTTTCTTTGCATTATTATTATTATCACTTAATATTTCAGTGTAGCAATTGTCTGATTCCTTTTCTGAATGTATTTATTTGTTTCTCTATGAGGTTTTTGATTCTAGTCCTTCTCTTTTTTTTTTTTTAAAGCATTTTATTTTTGTTTATTTATTTTTAAGTTTTGTTGTTGTTGTTTTTTAATTTTTGTTTGTTGTTGCAGTTTGTCTGGGGCCGGGTTTGAACTCATCACCCTCGGTATATGGGGCTGGCACCCTACTCATTGAGCCACAGGCACCACCCTCTAGTCCTTACCTTATACATTGTTATTGTTATTAAATTTCAAGTCTTTTTAATTTCGTGAAGGCAAAAAAAATGGAAACCTAATTAACACATGTATATGTAAAAATAAAAAAATATGAATATTCTAATTACCCTTATTTGATCCTTACACATGGTATACAGGTATCAGAATATCACACTTTACCCCATAAATATGTATACTTATTGTGTATCAATTAAAAATAAATTAAAAATTGATAAGAATGGATAAGACAGAAATGGATATATGAATATTAGTTAAAGTAGACTTAAGAGCACAGAATAGTGTAAGACCCAGAACGGGACATTATTTAAAGGGTCAATATCAAAGGTAAATGCACCAGACAACAGAGCTACAAAATATGCAAAACAAGAATGATACAACCCAAAAGAAATAGGTGGATCCATAGGTTCAGTGGGAAATGTTGACACACTTCTTTCAACAATTAGGAACAAGACAGAAAATTAGCAAATATATAGAAAAACTCAACATCACCATTAACTAACAGAATATAATCAACATTTATAGAATCAGCAACACCAGATACACATCTTTTAAATGCCCAATGAACATAGAATAAGATAGATAATATCCTGGGTCACAAAACAAAATTAAATAAATTTGAAAGAATAAAAATTATATTGCATGTGTCCTTTGACCACAAAAGAATAAAAATAGAAGTCAAAAGCAGAAAGATAATAGAAAGTTCTCCAAGCATCTAGAAACTAAACAGCACACTTCTACATACTCTAAGGGTTAAACAAATTCTCAAAAGAAATAAAAGCAGATGTTTAATTGGATGAAAATACAACAAAACGACAAATCAAAACTTGAAAGAAAAAGCTGAAGTGATACTGAGGTAAATTTATAACACCAAGTTCAGACATTAAAAAAGAAGAAAAGTAACAGATCAATACTGCCACCCTAGAAAAAGGAGAAATTAAACCCAAAGAGCAAGTAGAAGGGAGGAAATAATAAAGCTAAAAGAAGATAACTGGGAAATTGAAAACAGAAATACAATACAGAAAATCAACAAAACAAGGAGCTAATCCTTAGAAGAAATCAAAAGGAATTGCCAAAAACTGTGAGACTGACTAAGAAAAAAGAGAAAAGAGACAAATGATCAACGTTGGAAATGAAATGTGAGACAGCATTACAGACCCAACAGAAACCAAAGGGCAATGAGAGAGTAACACCATCCACGCCAGACATGTCTATTTAACAACACGAAGTATCACAACTCGTGCCACATGAAATGAATGATTTGAGTAGCCTCATAACTACTAAGGAAATTGAGTTTATAATTTTAAAACTTCCAACAAAGGAAATCTCCAGGCGTAGACTGTTTCACTGGAGAATTCTACCAAATACCTAAAGAAAAATGGACACTTTTGCTAATTAATACCTCTGTAGGTCTTGGAAAGAGAACCAAACATTGTCTTTCAAAAAATAAAAGAGGAGGGGCCATTTACCATTTTATGAATCTAGTATTACCATAACACACACAAAGGTAAGTATGGTATAGAAAAACCATAGATTAATATTTCTAATGAGCAAAGGTGCAAAAATCCCTATTAAAATATTTATAAATAGGATTCAGTAATATACAAAGATAATTATATGCCATGTGTTATGAATTGAATGTTGGTGTTTCCCCAAAATTCATATGTTGAAACCTAATATATCAATGTGACATATTAAGAGGTGGGGCCCTTGGCAGATTATTAGCTCATGTAAGCTCTACCCATAAATGGGATTAGTACCCCTGTAAAAAACAGACCCGGAGAACTGCCTTGCCTTTTATCATGCAAGGACACAGCAAGAAGGCACTGGCCACAAATAAGAAAATGGGCCTTCCCCAGACTTTGAATTTGGTGATACCTTGATTTTGAACTTCCCAGCCTCCTAAATGGTAAGAAATAAATGTCTGTTTGTTATAAGCTAGCCAGTTTATAGTATTTTATCATAACAACCTGAACAGACTAAGACACCATAGCCAAGTAGGTTTGATTCCTACAGATGTGTGCTCGTTCAATGTTTGAAGTGAATCAATGTAATCCACCGCATTTGGAGGCCTAAAGAAGAAAAATCACATGATCATATTAATTAACACAGGAAAGGCATTTGAGGAAATTCAAGCTAGATTCATGATAAAAATTATTAGAAAAATAAGAGTAGAGGTAAACTTCTTCAATTTGATATAGAATATCTACAAAAAGCCTGGAGCTAACATTTTACTTAATGATGAAAGGCTGGATACTTTCTCCCTAATATCAGGAACGAGGCAAAGACACTTGCTCTCACTATTCTTATTCAACACAGTGAAATAAGGCAAGAAAAGGAACTTAACAGCATATAGATTATAAAAAATCAAATGATTCCTATTTGCAGATGGTATGGTTGTCTACATAGGAAGTGCCTCCTAAAACTGCAAAAATTGATTGTTATTTTGATACACTAACAATAAACACTGTGATTAACAATAGAATACTCTTTTTAGGTGCTCAACAAATGAAATCCTACCTGCAAATTTAACAAAACGTGTACATCACTGGAATGTGATTGCAGTATCTAAATTATTGGCGAGTATTGTGAGCAAGGATTGGAAGACTTAACATTGTGAAGATGAAAATCTCTACAGAGATTTAAATGCAATTCTTATCAACGTCTACACTTCTTTTGTACATATAAACAATAATCTAAAATTTATATGAAAAGGCAAAAAAAACTATGAAAGCTGATAATTCTGACAAAAGAATGAAATGGGTAAAGCTAAATGTACAGGCAAATATAAAAGCCAGTATTATTTTAATTTTGTTTGTTACTCCACTTTCTTCTTTCCTAGGATTTAAAATGCAGATTCATAAAATAATTGTATGCTTTTGGGAAAACAGGGTTTGAAGATGTAATTTATAACCTCAGTATTAAAAGCGGGATAGAGCTTTATAGGAGTAGAGTTTTAACTTGCAATTGAAGTTAGTTGGTGTAAATTAAAAATAGTTGTAAGATCTTACATGTAACCCCCTGGTAACTACACACAAAAATATATAGAATATATACAAAATATATACCACATATTAAAATTAACTCAATATAGACAAAATATCTAAATGTAAGAGCAAAACTGTAAAGATTTTTTAAGAAAACAGAGTAAAGCCTTCATAACATTGGATTTGCTGCCAATTTCTTGGATATTCTACCAAAAGCATGGGCAATAAAAGAGAAAAATAACGCTGAGTTAATCAAAATCAAAAACATTTGTGCATCAAAGGACATTTTTTTAAGAGAGTGAAAAGGCAACACACAGAATGGGAGAAAATATTTGCAAATCATATATCTGATAAGGGATTAATACCCAGAATATATAATGAACTCCTGTAAGTCAACAACAACAAAACAAGTCATCTCAATTCAAAAATGGGCCAGTATTTTGAATCAACATTTCTCCAAAGACGATACACAAATTCCCAAGAAGCATATGAAAAGATGCTCAACGTCACTAGTCATTAGGGAAATGGAAATCAAAACCATAGTGAGATACCACTTCACATTCATTAGGCCGGTTATTACATACATTTAAAACAACCCCCCAAATAACAAATGTTAGCAAGGAGGAGGGGGAGAAATTAGAACACTCTGCATTGCTAGTGGGAATGTAAACTGCTCCAGCTGCCGTGGAAAACAGTGTAGTGGCTCCTTAAAATTTAAACATAGGATTACCATATGATCCCTCAATTCCACTTCTAGATATGTACCCAAAAGAATTGACAGTAGGGACTCTTAACAGATACGTGTGTACCAATGTTCATAGCAACATTATTCACGATAGCCCAAAGAAACTTTTCAAAAAGCAAAATGTGATATACAAGCATACAATAGATATTATTCCTCCTTAAAAGAAATAAAATTCTGACATATGCTATAGCGTAGATGAACATGGAGTACATTAAACCAAGTAAAATAAGCTGGACACCCAAGGAGAAATATTGTATTATGTATACCATTTCTATGACTACCTTGAGTAGTCAGTCAGAGACCAAGTATAGAGGTTACTCGGGGTTGGGGGAATGGAAATATTTTTTAATGGGTACAGAGTTTCTGCCTGAGCTGATGGAACAGTTTATACATGAGTAGTGATGATTGGTGCACAGCTTTGTGAATGCACTTAATGCTGCCGAATTGTAAGATGGTAAATTTTATGTTATGTATGTTTTGACATAATAAAAAAACCCAAAGATTAGAAAAAATAACTCTTTCATACAGTTCTATATATGCTTTGTCCCATGTTTGATTCTCCGGGTTACACCCCCTTGCCCTTCCAAACCACTGGGCTTGTCCTTTCATTGTTCTGATCCCAGGGGGCGATGGTGTCCTTATATACTGCCCCCTTCACTACACTGCAAGTTTGAGAAGGCAGATTTTCTTTCTCTTGTTCACTGTTGTGTTCCAGGGTCTGTTATGGTGTTGGGCAAGTAGTAGATGTTCAAGTATTAAATGCATTAACAAGTCTCACGGATGTGTAAAATGAGTTATAAATGGCAAGGCTTCTAACTGTAAATCTAATTCCTTTTTATTGGGACAACTCAATGTTTTCTAATGAGCTCTTATTAACATACTTCTGTCCTCTGAGCCCTATCTGTTCATAGGTACGAATGCTAGTTTTGTCTTTATATGAAATATCGTTTGTGAGGGGTACACTGCTTTAAGTATTAATGGCTAATTCCAGCACAATCTTTGGAAGTTTCTTTTTGTCTACCAGAGACTGCCTTTCTTTCCCCACTGGTAAGATTACCTACAGATTACCTAAGGCAGAAAGCAAAAATGGAATACACTGGTCTATAGTAATACTCCCGAATAAATTAGAGACTTAGTCGCCCATCACCATTTTTTCTGGAAGGTTTTTTCTTAGTTTTCACATTTTTCTATAATCTAAATAATTGCCAAGGAACCATGCTCAAAATCTAGATCAGTTCAGTACCAAAAAACATGTGTGTTTCCAAATGCATTATTTATGAGCATTTGTTTATTTTGGCATTTGGGGGACTATAAAAGGGAAATGTAGGCAAGAAGCACCAAGAATTCTGTCCCAGGCCCTAGATATGAGGGGAAGCAGGCTTGAGAGGCGAAGGTATTGGATGTGTGAACCCAGGATGCAGCAGGCGAACTTCTGGAAGAATCTGCACCACCTGTGGTGCTGTGCGGCCTGTTACCAGCAGAGGGTGCTGCCAGCCTGTGCGGAGTCTCCTGAGCCCCCGGTCCCCAGCCATCTTTGATTTTGTGGTTTTGTATTCCTGCCATACTTTTAAGATCCAGCTTTGGTGACCATAACCTTAGGAAAGCTTTGAGATCGAAGGTTTGGGCGATGTTTCAAGGTTTATTGGGAAATACTGTATTCACCTCCTCAGGTTGGAGGGAGCTTTCTCCAGACTTAATTCAAGACCTGGGGACTGGAATTGAGACGAAAATTAACAAAAAAGCTTTCAAGGCCAACAGCTGTACCTATTCTGCCAGACCCACCTTCCTGTTCTCTGTGAACACTTGGCTTTGAGATGAGACCTATTTTCTGCAGGTTGCAGAGAAACGTGGGCACATGCAAGGCCTAAGCATGGCTCGTCTTGGACTAAATTATCTGAGCATGCGAGGGAATGACGCTCAGAAAGACAGGGAAGTAATATATTTTTCATTGGACAGCACGCTAAGGGACATCTTTGTAGCTCACAGGACAACCCTGGGAAAAGCTTGGTAATCAGGAATGCTAAAGCTTTTGGGATTCCTGCCAAGGAGAGGTGACTTACACGCTCCAGGCCATAACAACTTCACAGGCCACACTGAGAGTGACAGGCTGGCTTACGCTGGAGCTTTTACACTTTGAATGCTTGAAGGTCCTGCTTAGCTACCCTGCCCACCCCCACCCCTGCTTTTGCAACTATCTCCACCTCCAGGGACCTTTAAAAACAACTTTTAAACTTTCAGTGATGGTATTCACCTGCCCCTATAAATACAAAGGGGGGAGGTCTTGTAAAGTCTGTGGTTTCTCTCTTAGACAGCTGCTGGGGGTATTAAATTGTGAATTTCTTGCTTTAAAAGGTCAAGTCTCTTATTAACAGTAGGTTGAATGGGAATCAGGCTGAGAGCTTGGGGTGAAGGAGAAAATGAACATTTGCTGAAACCCCGTAAGGTGCCTTCCTTGGCAGCCTTACACCCCGGCTGCATCGGGGCTGCTCTCTTCTGCCTCAGAGGAAACTCAAGCAAGTTTAAGGTCACAGTTAAGGTTGGACCCAGGTCTCTCTGCCAGCAAATTCCTGACTTTTTTCCCACCCATCTATACTGGACTTCTTGGAATTTAAGGAGATCAGTCTTCCCTGTGCAGGTTGGGCATGGTGGCTTATGCCTGTAATCTTAGCATTCTGGGAAGCTGAAGCAGGAGGATTTCTTGAGCTCAGCAGTTTGAAACCAGCCCGAGCAAAAGTGAGATCCCATCTTTACTAAAAATAGAAAGTAAAGCCAGGCATTGTGGCAGGTGCCTGTAGTCCTAGCTACTCAGGAGGCTGAGGCAAGAGTATCACTTGAGTCCAAGAGTTTGAGGTTGCTGTGAGCTGTGATGCCAGGGCACTCTACCCAGGGTGACAGAAGGAGAGTACGTTTCATAATAAATAAAACTTCAAAAAAAAAAAAATCTTTCCTGTGCACAGCTCCATTGCCTCTCAAGTGTATATTGACTTGAAAAATGGAGAAGAAATTGCTAGTGGGGAAAATGGCCTATAGGAAGTAGGCACAGTTGGGTCATATTCTCTTTCCAGGTATCAAGGATGATGCCAGGATCAGTTTGGGAGCTGCTTCCCTTGTAGGAAGAAGGTATAGATCAGGCCAAATAGGGCCTGAGAATCCTGTTAACCTGAGCCTCATCTACAAAATCTCTGGGGCTTCTGGGAAGACAAATACTCCCTTGGGGAGTCTGGTTGCAGCTTTATTAGTGGCCCTGGGAGCAGCAGTGTTGTAGGACAAATAAGCATCCGGGGGGTGCTCCACGTAGGGCGAGAGGAGCCACGTGCAAGTGTGTCCTCCTGAGCAGCATCTCCTGGTACAGAGTCTGGTGATGACCGTGACCACTGAGGCTGGCTGAGACACACACGAGATTCGGATTGGTTTACGTGAACCAGGATGGCCTCCTGGAATCGGATGAAGTGGGAACGAAGAAAGCTGGGCAGGTGAAGGGAAGGAGACAGAGCCCATGGCTGGGAGAACTCAGCTAGGAAGGGACGCGCCAGCCTCTGGGCTGCTGGCAAGAGGGCTGCTCATTGTCCTTAAACACACACACACACACACACACACGATTCAGTCACAGGCCAGAGCTGCTCAGGCAGTGAGGGGGCGGGGTCTTTCTAAGACCTTGTCCTTTGTGTGGGAGATGGTGAAAATGATTCCCCAGATACCCTCGGTTAAAGCCCCAGAGTGACCTGGGACTGGAGCCTTTAAGTCTTCTTTTCTTGTCACCTCTTCTCCCCTTTGGGGTGTTCTTCTCTGTCTTTTATTGCTGGTCAAGACACAGTCATTTTGTAAGTCCTACTTGTCACCTCCTCTCTCATTCTTCCTCCTCCGCGTCAAATGGTGGCACTGAAATAACCTGTTGATGAGTCAAAGCTGCATTTTTTGCGTAGTAAGGTTCTTGTACCATCTTGGAGGGAGTCCCAGAGCCAGGGCACGAGGCCGTGAAGCCTCGCTGGAGGCAGACCTTTCAATGCAGACCCTCTATTAGGATTGGGTGGAGATCAGGAGTGACGGACACAGGAAGGAGAGGGTTTGGGGGAGAGGTTTAGAAACTATTTGGAGCATAATCAATTGTGTGATGCTATCTATTGAAATGTGCAGCCCTTTTAAATGGCATTTCAAGAAATGTTCAGCTATTTGGAAATCTCCTCCTGGGGGAGTATCCTGGAGTAGTACAGTCACGTTAGGGAGGACAGTGGAATGGCCAAACCACATGGCTGTGGTTCTCAACAGCCATAGAAAAGCTGCTTCTCCCTCCAGGGTAGGCACAGCCTTTTGTCCAAATGCTACCCTAGCTCCATTGAGGTGGGCTCTAGCTAGGAACCTACCCGTGTGCGTTCCTTGAGGGCAGAGGCAGGGCTTGCAAACATCCAAACAAAAAAATCTTTACTAACCATGGTTGCTGCACCGGTCAGAGGCTGCACTGCCATTTACAGAGAGATCCTCCAATATGTGTTGATGTGTTGAGTGATGCTTGTCCCCGTCCTCTCTCCTCCTGCTCTTGTCTTAGAGACTCATGAGCTGTAAGAAAAAATGTGATCAATACAGACAGAGGAAAACATGAAACTACAGCCCCTTGCATCTAGTCTTTAATGAGAAGGATGGATATATATTTCTGATGTGGGGGAAAAAATCAAAATTCAGTATTCAGAAAATGCGGTGCAACGTAGATGGCCTCCACCTAACGTTGACAATGTGCCTTTTTCTTCTGGATCAGTGCAGGAATTTAAAGCCAGGTTACCTACAACATTATGGTGGCTTCATTTTCTTGCTTAATCTTCCAGAATCAATCAGAATTCAGCTTCTAAGCTTTGCTACAGTCATTGCCCCGGAGGGAGCCAGACCGAACTCATAAGGGTCACTTCACAGTTTTCCTTCTGAGCCTCTGGTGGCCACTAAAAAAGAAAACTTGGCTGGGACCCAGAAGCTCTGCTCTATTTGCCATTTCTATATTCAGATAACACACGGCAGGCTTCTTCCAGCTTGGCTTCTTCCCTATCCATGAATCCATGTGGTAGCATAGTCTATAGTTTTTCCAGTAGAACAATCAATGAAAGGAGAGGAGAAGGTGGGAAGAGGGAAGGAGCTGAAACAGGGCAGTGTTACAGTAGTTGCAGATAATGAGAATGCAGTGATGCACTGTGATAGAGTCACATTTGCATAACAACCTTGTCAATAAAAGCTCTTGCTATTCTCGCTGAAAAAATTAAAAGGCGATAACTAATTCACTGTTCCTATCAGTGACTTGTCTGGGTCTCTTCTCCCAAGATGGGATCCAGGTGAACAAATAGTGGGGGTGCTATTTAAGAACAGCAGTGTCCTGAGAAAGCGCACAGGGAAACAGGCTTGTGTACCCCACACTGGTCCCCTGCTGACCTAAGGAGCAGCTCCAGACTGAACTGATGCCCCTTGAATGGAAGGGTGAAGTTGGGGGCTCTAAGAAGATGAGCAATATCCTGGGAAAGGGCAAGAAGAGGTTGCTAATACTGAGTAATAAGTGGAAAGAACAGCTAACATTGACTGAACCTTAATAGTCTCACCATGGTTTACCACGCAGGATGAAGGAATGGAGATCACACGACAGCTGCCTAGGAAGAAACAACAGCAAGTCCCAAAAGACTAATGCTGTATCGTACCCTTTGTACAAAGTTTGAAAACAACCAAAACTAAACAACATATTCTTATGCATACGTATTTTTATAGGAGTTGTATAAAAATGCTAGGAAATGATTAATATAACATTTAGAGTGGCAGTTATCTCTTGAGAAAGGAAGAGAAATGAGACGAGGAGAAGTTTGTATATTGACGGGGACTGGAGATTTGTTATATTTTGAGCATTTACATGAAGCGAAAGGCAGTGTCTCAGAGGGAGATGGCAGAAGTATGGCATGGACCAAGGTTATCATTAATTTCAGTGCTGTGTATGTGGGGTAAACACAGATACATACCGTAAACAAATAGGAGACAAAGAGCTCAACAAAACAAATCAGATACTAAGCACTTACTGTGGACACTGGGCTCAACGTTTTGTATGTCATTTCATTCCTCCCTATGACCACTTTACGAGGTAGGTAGTGTTATAAATACCATTTTACACAGGAGGCGATTAGGCTCAGGGAGGTTAATTCTTTTTCCCAAGGTGGTTCAGACATTAACGGGGATAGTTAGGATTTGAACCAAGTCTGGCAGCCTAGCTCTACTGTGCAAATTCCCTGGCTCAGATCCTCCCTGAACCTGGACACTTGTTGGAGTGATTCACTTGGGCCAGCCTTACTGCCTTAGACTGTAGCACCATTATGGTTGTGGGTCACCACAACATGAGGAACTGTATCAAAGGGTCGCGGCATTAGGAAGGTTGAAAACCACTGTGCTAGAGTCTAAGGCAGAAGGGGTCCATGTGTGCAGAATGTGTGCACAGCACAGGTCTGTGTGTGGACAATGCCCTGTCTCTTTTAGGCTGACGCCGTCGACCTGTGGCCCCTGCCAAGGGCAGATGTGATGGGTGGTTCTTGCATGGAAGTGACCACAGTTGAATAGACATGACCAGCCAACCGACAGGGTGGTCACATCTACTTGCTACCTGGTGGATCTATGAAGCGCTCTGTGGTGAAGAACTTGGTCTAGAAGTGAGAGGCCTAGAAAGACTTGATCAATCAGCATTCGGGGTGTGGGGCATGGAGAAGATTGGCTGGGGTATGGGGAATGGAGGAGACATGCATGGAGGAAGAGGAAGAAGAAAGAAGGGAAAGAAAGAAGAAATAAGAAAAGGGGGGAGGTGAGGAGGGGAGGAAGAGGAGGAAGAGGAGAAAGTTGCTGTGAGAAACCATGCAGGACTGAGACCATTTCTGGTGATGTCCCTCCCCCAGGGGCACAGGGCAGAGACATCATCTGTGATTCTCTAGATGGGCGTATGTGTCACCTATGCCTAACGTGTCCTTCATCCTAGTAAACTGTGTAGAAAGGCAAGCAGGAGTAATTATGGATAAGATACAGTGAATTCCCTTTTCTGTCCAATGTGTGCAAATAGGTGGTTGTAAATGTAGTCACTTTTCTCAACGAAAGAGTTCCTTTTAGAGACTCTTTCTTGGGGCTGACTTAGAGGCCACAGACAAGAAGGGCCTGTCGAGAGCCCAAGGAAGAAACTAGCATGAGGCATAAAATTAAGTTGCAAACCTCCTTTGACATTTAAGAAAAGTCAACAACCATCTAAATGATGAGAGAGACCAGAAATATAACTGGCTGAATGTCAATTTTAAAACTAGAAAGATAGCTGCTACTTTATCTCATGGAGCAGGTGTTTCTGAGCAGTAAATAACTCATGGTTGGTCTATTAAACTTTAATGCTTCTGATAACAGCAAAGAGCATGTTGCCGCCCTCCTAAAAATACATATATATAAAAACAAACAGCAATTTTGAACATTTATGCTTTGCACCATTTTCTTTTCACAGTTATCTTACGGCTTTATCTTTTGCTATTATCTCGGCCACAAGTCCCTGCTGTATGAAGCTGATTTGCAGTCGTGGGCAGAGCAAACTAATGTAATTAACTATCTGGCAAGTGTACAATGATCATTTCCACATAAAAAAGATTCTTTCCTTGAATGAACACCCTCCAAATAAGGCCTTGATTTCACTGCTTGTAAAATAGGGGATTGAAATTTTAATTTTTTTTTTTGTTGTTGTTGGAGGTGGGGGGAGACATATTTTCCTTGCTTTCTTCATTTGAGCTCATCATCTTTGTGAGGTTTTTATTGAAACAGTAATTATGGCACTTCAAAGTGACTTAAAAAAAAAAATATCCAGAAGACAAAAATGAAGCAATGTAATTGGAAAAAGAGTAGACACGAAGAGCTGTGCAATTTGAATCAGCCAGATGAGAGTTATTACCTAATAATGAGACTTTGCACTCCTATTACACTGGCTTTTGTATCTGAGCCTTTAAAAACCACGAGCTAATGAAGCTTCCTGCCTCCCCTGTGACTGGGGCTGCTGTTGTTGCTGCCTAATCAATGGAGAAAATAAGGTACCTGGAACAGGTGAACTTGGCTTTTCTTCAGTTCAAATTGTTTATTAATGCCCATGGTTTGGAATAAAACTCTGAAGCAGCCACTCCCAGGTTTTCTTGCTTATTTGTTCCCTTTTTCTGATTCCTGGCCCTGCACCATGAGGTCCCAAGGTACAGAGAGACCATGACACTGGTGACCAGATCCTATGCGGTTTAATCGATGCAGCAGTTATGACTGAATCCTCTTACAGAAATAATAAAATGTGAAAGAGAAGGACAGAGCTGTCTGCAAAACCCACTGTTAAACATTCACGAATTTGCTAGCTGGTTGATGAACCAGTCTTTGTGGGAGTATTTACACCACAGATAGCAGTCACCACTTCCCGTCTGGGCTCCCCCACCTCCAAGCCAGTGCACCAGCTTACTGCTGAAAGATAGGACAGAACACTTCTAAACATGTCCTAAGCCCTTTGAAACTGTGAAAGGTGATGTTTTATAGTCAGAGAGCAGAAAGTGATACTGACTGAGGTTTATGCTGTAAGTACCAGTGAACTCTGAGGTTTGGACGACAATTAAGATGATTGTGGGAAAAATGAGCCATCAACACGAAGACGTGAGTCTTTTCTTCCCTGTGTGTTTGGTCCACATTGCTGCACCCTCCGCTGTCTCTATCAGGCCCCATCATTCCATCATGAATGCGTTCTTCAAGGTGGTATTAATTCCTCCCTGGAGAAGGGCTTGTAAGTGGGAAGGCCAGGAGAGCTGGCCAGAGCAATGTGCTAACACTGTATCTCTTTGTACCAACACTTTCCTGTGCCCTTGATGGTTATTTGCATATTTAATCTTTGAACAACTCAATTAGATGAATATTATGATTATCCCTATTTGATAGATAAGGAAACTTAGGTTCAGGAAGTGTAATGTCATGCAGCCCTATTTGGGCAGTGTCTGGATAGGGCGCGCTCAATTAATATTTAGATGATGACCTTCACATAGGTGCTAATGGGGGCCATTCTGACACCCCCTTAGAATTCTGTCCAGGAAGAGCATTGAATTAGGGTTCTGAAGACCTATGTCCTGTTTGTTTTTTTTTTTGGCAGTTTGTGGCCAGGGCTGGGTTTGAAACCGCCACCTCCGGCATATGGAGCCGGTGCCCTACTCCTTTGAGCCACAGGTGCCACCCTATTTTTTTTTTTTTTTCTGCTACTTCCCTCAGCTCCTGGAAACTCTGTTTTCTATGCAAGTGCAGACAGCAGCTGCTTTTCCTTTGTATGTTTTGGTAAGAGCTGAAGAGACCTGTGGAAAAGACTTTCAGCTAATGGTGAATTGTTTTGCAAATATAAAGTCAACCCACTTTTCTTTCTACTTGAGTCCTGCCTGTGTTTCTTTTTCTTATGCCATCCTTTTCACCATAGTCTCCATCAATCTCAGAGATTAATTTCTACTCCAAAGAAGGTGATCTTTCAAGTCATTTCCTTAAAACTTGTTTGGATCCTTGAAGTGACAAGCAGTATTTTATAGAAATGCTGACTTGTCATGCTGATGTCCGTATTTATGCCTGATTCCTGAGAGAGGGGCCTCAGATCCTCAGAGCAAGTATTGAGTCATGACTCGCACAGGTCTCCAGGCATGTATGTACACACCAATATGGGTGCATTTAAGTGCATTTAAGCCAATATGGGCGATACTGAGGCAGACAACACAGGCCATGTGGGGTGACTCATATGGCATTGATGGCAAACCTGCAAGTCATCTCCTCCTCTGCTGTGCCACACCGCAGACAGCAAGGTCACCCCAGCCTGTCCCATCACTTCCCATCGGTCCCTACTGACTTTCCTTCTCTTTGCCCACCTGCCCTGGGAGGCCTGCTCTCTCCAGAGCATCCTGGCCCTGGTTGTCATGTCCTCAACCAGCCCCTACCTAAGTGTCTGGTCGTCCTAGGAGGAAAGTCACCCTTTGTACTATGCTGCTTTCACAGTCACCACAGTCGTTGGCAACCAGCTCTGGAGGAATCATGACCCTGTCCAAACACAGGCAGGCTGAGTCCACAGGGGAAGGGCGGCTGGTGTGGTAGAACCAGAAGCACCTAGCACAGTCGGCTTGGACCAGTGATGGCCATGACTGAGCTCTTCGCTTTGGCTTTATAATTTGCCACATGATATTGGTTTAAAAAAATCTAGCCAGGATTATGCTTTCTCCCCACTTTCACGTGTTGACTAAGTTACCATTTTCTGAGTGCCAGGCACTCTTCAAAATGATAAGCAAGACTTATCTTACTCAGTCTTTCCACCCACCCAATTATTGTGGTGATTCTCATTTTAGAGGGGAAAAATGCTGAAATTTAGAGAAGATAAGAAATCTGTCCAAGGTCATAGACTCAGTTAAATTAAAGAGCTGGGATTTGAATTATGGATGTTTGACTCAAGAGTCTGTATTCTTAGACTTGACAGTGAATGCTCCTTCACTGTATGTCTTTCAAAAGTGATTTTAGACATTTTGTGTTGCCTAACTTGTGACTAGAGGGTGGAAGGTGGTTGGCAAAATCCTGAAAGGATCCCACAATGCCCACTTGCTGGTGCTGCTCCCTGTGTAGACCCTCTCCCTTGAAAAGTAGGTGGGACTTGTGACTTGCTTCTTGCCAGCAGAATATGGCAAAGATGATGGGCTGTGAGAACTATGATTTTGTTACATTATGTAAGACTTATCAGACTAGAGTGAGAAAGACCCTCATGGAGAGGGCTGCATGGTATGGCACTTCTGATGCACCTGAAGCAAATTCTAGCTGACAGCCATTGGAGAGTGGAGACCCTCAGTCTTATGTATGCAAGGCATTGAGCTCTGCCAGTGACCTACATGAACTTGAAATTAGATTCTTCCCCAGTCAAACCTCCAGATGAGGACATAGCCTGGCCAACAGCCTGATTCCAGCTTCATGAGCCCATGAGCAGAGGACTCATTTAAGCCATGCTGGGATTCTTAACCCACAGAACCTATAAGATAATATGTGTTGTTATAAGTTGCTAGGTTTATGGTAAGTTGTTTTGAATCAATAGAAAACTAACAGAGGTTAAGGAATTTACGTGAGGTCATAACCATCATAAAATTAAAGAGCTGGGAGTTGAACTTGGATGCGTCTGACACAAAAGTCCCCATTCCTAACCACTTCTCTATTCTACCTCTTTAAAAAGTATTTCTAAAGATGATTTTCTGTTCAATGTTGTAATTATTTCTTCAATTTTCTGCTCCTTGAACAACTCGCAACCTATAATGTCCTTGGCAAGAGAGGCTTAGAGGAGGCTTTTGATACTGCTGCCAGAGAGCTCATCTCCTCTTTGATTTTCTTTTTGTGGTTGTTGACGACACTGCCAATTACATGTGTCACAGTCTCTTTAATATGCTCAATCATGGTATTTTCAGATTCTTGTGGCTTGTACAATGTCCAGCATCCCATAACCCCTAAATTACATAATTTTATGTAATGAGTAGGAAAATTAGATCTCTATGAGGAAGGTCATAAAGATTTTAGATGTAAGGACAGTCAAAGCATTTAACCAGAGAAACGAAATAACAAAGGGACCCAACATCTAAGAAAACTAACCAGGATAAAGTGTGAATGGTTATGTCAGCCTTGGGTTAGGGTGTCAGATCCCCTGTGAAGACTGGTTTTGATAATCTTTGCCCTTGTGTCCGACTAGAATTGTCTTCATAATTTCCAAAGACTTTTGTTTAAAAATTAGGAATTTCAAGACCGTGACAAGAGAGTGTTAAACCAAATGCAGGGCCCTCTGAGTGTGGGGTGGTCGGTGACTACCCAGACTGTATAGCCCTGGAGCCTGTCATGAGCACAATTCATACCAATTCCGAAGACTATCAGACCTCGTGGCTATTACTAAATATCTACTAGTCTCGTGGTAACTCTTTTTCTCTCTGTGCTTCCTACTTGCCCACTTATTCAAAAGAGCTTTCTAGCTGATTCCTAGAATATAGGTGACGTTCCCCATCCTACCCACTCTGGCCTTAGGTGTACTGACATGCCTAAGCTTTGGGGTAGGGAGGTCTCTTACCTTCTGGTTTTACAGATCAGAAAATTTAATAGCAAAAAGGTTAATACCTCTATAGAAGTCACACAGGAAATATGGTTCTATTGCATTTGCGTGTTTTTATAAGACAGCTCGGGGTGGGCACATGTTTCCTTCTTGTCGTTATTTTTGCACACACACACCCCCCCCCACTCCTCCTAGCACAGGATTATACATGGGGATAACATGTATCACAGCATACTCACTATCTGAAAGATTGGTTGGAATTCCTTGGCTAGACCCAGAGAAGAGCCATTTATGGGAACAGAGAGAGGAAGCAGAATCTCAAATGAAATTGGCTCTGTCTTGGAGGCGCTCGTTTTGTGGGGGACCGCGTGCCCCACCCTACCTCTGTTCTGGGTTCTGGTCGTCTTCAGCAGCAGCCTTTGTTTCTGTGTTCTGTCTAGATAGAGGGGAATGATTGGGAATTTATCTCATAAGAAGCTATGTTCATACACCTGTGAAGGGTCTTTTCATGAAAATTGTTAAGTGTTGGTGTGACAAGGAAGCTGACATTTGAACTATGGGGTTGAGGGTATTAGATCTTGCCCTTACCGCCTTGTACCCTCAATCACTCAGCTGTCAAGGTAAGTGTTGGCTCAGCCCTGAAAGAGCTAAGCGGTCCTTCCTAAGTGCCTTTGTTTTTTTCAGTCCTTGCTAATTCCTCGGTTCAGGAATTAACACAGCCCAATTTAGCACTTCTCTTCATTTAGACACTCTTTGGTCATCTACTTGATTTCTGCCATACATATGTATAGCATGGTTATAGACACACGTAGGAAAGTCCCCTCCTGACCTTTTGTAGCTATAAGGGACATCGGAGTGCTTTAACCTAGTGTTCTCCTTTCCTCATAAGGGTGAGCAAAGTGTTGCAGTTTTCAAGATAACATCCGGATCTGGGTCTCATGTTTTCCGATTGTGTGTCTGCTGCTCCTTCCTGCAAACTACAGGGCTCTTTTCTCTACCGAGTCATTTATATATCACTAGCCCTGACCTCAGGATGCTTTTTCTTCCACATTCACACTCGGTCCTAGGATGTAAACATTCTTCTGCAGTTGTGCTCATGACTCCAAGCACTATTACCACACCTGAATCTTCTATCTTGAATTCCTCTCTTTCTTTTTTCATTAAAAAAAATTTTTTTTGCAGATGTGGGTAGGCAGTTACGGTGTGTATGTCAACCAGTACCAATTCGTTTAACCTTTCTCAATATTTCATTTTTATTCATACTCAACTGTTAATATTGCCACAATTCCTACTTGAAAACTTTCTAAATATTTAAGGCCTAGTATCTTTACAAAAACATGCTTCTTCATGGTGACCATCTTTCTATTCTTAGTTTTTGAGCTCCAATGGCAAATTCTTCTTCAGAGTCTGTCTTTATAGCTCATGCTGAGGGAATTCTCTTTGAGGGCCGGATTTCGAAAGTATGAAGCTCCAATTCACGTGTGTTACAGATAATCGTTACTATTAATTAAAATTAGTTCTATAAGCTTCCAGTCTATACCTTTTGTTCTACTTTCTCCATTTTGTTATCCTACTTCCTTCAAATATGAGAAAAGTCTTTGAATAAGAAGATGGAAGAAATATGAGATATGTGAGGTAAGGAAGTGAAATTTGATTTCCTGACATTAGATATACAAATCAACACTACCTGTAGGTTGAGGGACTGTCACCTTTGAAAAGAAACACATTTCATTCCCTGGTTTCTCCCTCCGAGTTGAGCTTCAGGACTCCTCTGGAGATTTAGCCATGAAATTTTGTTATTTCCTAAGATTTCATAATGTCTCAAGATAGATTTCCTAGGTCAGATGAGTAGCAGCTGCTCCAAGTCAAGGCTGGCTGTGTTGACCTATATAGCAAGTGCAGGCACCAACAAAGGAAGAGGGTAACAGAAATAGACCCTCTAGAGCTGCCACCTCACTGATGCCTGAGAGAGTCCAGATTCTAGGAACCAAGAGAAAGTTGACAATGACCCATGAAACATCTTAGGAACTGGCAGAGATTTGTGTGTGGAGGCATATCAATGACAAATGTCAGTGGGAATATGCATTTGGTGGGCGTTATGTCAGAAAACTGGTCATAGGTGACTGACAGACATTATGCAAACCTTAGTTGGTATCCCCAAACCATGGTATTTTCCCTATCATTTTGCATATACACGTATTCACTGACTCATCCATAGATTTATTTTATCTCTCATTTTTTAAGAAATTTCTTTCGCATGACCCTTGGCCAATGAGTCGGCTAAGAATGGCTAAGTCACATCTACATTGAAACCAGATTGGGCAGAAGACAGATCTGTCCACAGCTCTACTCTGTTAGGACAAACCAGGCCCGAGTTTGATTCTATAGGTTTGCATAAAGGGTGTGTGTGTGTGTGTGCATGCTTCAGGATTGGCTGCGAGCTTTTGATAACACATAGAATAATACTATTTATTTTCACATGGGGAAAGACTTAACTATCAGAACGGAGCCCCTCACCACATAATTACAACTTGCTGAGTGCTGTAGCTCTGGTGAACAATGAAGATATAATCAGTGCACCTATTTGTCCTCCTGGATTCCAGCTGCTCAGGCAATTTCTTTTTCACAGACTGACAATTTTGCAGTTCTTGTGAAAATCCACTGTTTCTCCCCTGAAATCCTGTGAAATGGAGCTCGCCAGTGGAAACACTATGGAAGCAGCCTGGCTCTTACAGCGCCTTCATGAAATTAGGCAGATCCTATTTCCAGCACTGCTGTCCTGATTGCATGTTTGTTTAAAATGACAGTTGATGTTGTGTATCTCTTTCATTAGGGAGGCTCAGCGATCTTGACATTATTAACTAGCTGCAGCACTGCTGCCTATAAACACTAATCCGCAGAGACAGCTCAGATAGCACTTGAAGAAAAACAAGGCTCTCTGAATGTGAGGAACCAGCAGAAGCATCGCGGCCATATGCAGGATTTGATAGGTGAATTCTTAGCAAGCAAGTCATTCATTCACAAGCAAGTCATTTCCCATGAGGTCTAAACACCAAGATTCTCAGAGTAGACATTGACATCTGAGTTCAAGCACTTAACGTTGCCAGATCAGGGGATGGGGAGAGTGGGGGCTGCTGGAGGAGGGCGGGAGCCAGAGTGGGACGGGCTGGCGCTTTCTTTCCCCTCGTTCTTTGAACCCTGGCTGCATCAAGCACCTAATGTCAGATAATGAATCAGATGCGGACGAGAATCATACCTTTGTTTTCTAGATGCTATAATTGCACAGGCATGCTGAAGTCTTGACTCTAAGTAATCAGAGTTTGGTGGGATGGGAGATCAGCAATGATTTTGGTGTTTTCTCCCTCATTGTTTTTAGAGTCTAGGTAGCCTATTGCCCCTTGTGAATCCTGCCCCCTTAATACCCAGAAGTGCTGGGTGGGAGGAGGCTGGAAACCCTACGAAAGGGCTTTCTAGGGAGGAAGATTCTGGTTATACTCACCTCTCTTCTCCGCTAACTCTTGTGGCTACTTCCTCCTGAGCTGCTCTTCTTGTCGCCCCTCTTGTGTGTTTCTCTCTGAAAACCTGCGGTGCTGACTGAGGACCTTTCATCAGGGCTCTCCTGCTCAGTTCCCTCCATTCATGCTCACCTGCTTCCTGGGTCATCCCATTTGTCCCGTTCAGTCCTTGGTCTACACGCCCCCCTCCCCTTACTCTGGCCGGGCGTCCACCTGGAGCACTTCCTTGACAGACTCATAAGCCTGCGAGATCCTTAAAGAGCATTCACTCTCCCCCAGCCCACATGGTCCACTGCAGCTGCAGGCACATTTCTGCCTGGGACTGACAGCTGGCATCCTATGTTGGGAATGGGACCAGCAGCAGAACAGTGACCCCTGTCAGAAGAAAGGGATAGGTAAAAGAGTAAAATTATTTTTAATTCTATCAAGAATAGGGGGGAAATCTTGGAACCCACAAATTGTCACTCTCATCTTTTCTTTCACAGATGTCATTAATTTTGCCTTGTTGATCCTTCTCTAGAGTGGGGAACTGGAAGACAGGATGTTCTTGCCCAGACCAGGGCTCATGAAACCACAATGCACCACTTGGGGGCAGCAGAGAGCTCAGATAAATGGTCTGGAGATGGCAAATTTATTTATTTATTTATTTATTTATTTATTTATTTATTTATTTATTTATTTATATTTTCTTTTGAGACAGAGTCTCACTATGTTGTCCTCAATAGAGTGCTGTGGCATCACAGCTCACAGCAACCTCAAACTCTTGGGCTTAGGCGATTCTCTTGCCTCAGCCTCCCAAATAGCAGGCTATTTTTTTTTCAACGCCCAGCTATTTTTTTGTTGTAGTTGTTATTGTTGTTTGACAGGCCCGGGCTGGGTTTGAACCCACCAATCCCGGTGTTATGTGGACAGTGCCATAGCCGCTCAGCTACAGGCGCCAAGCCAGAGATGGCAAATTTAAACGTCATGCGCTGACCTCCTGCAATGGCTTGAACTGCCTTCAACACTAGTTCAAAATCAGCATGCGACCAGAAAAGCGACCAGTTGTGGAGAACTTGCCTCTATTATCAGTTCACCCTGGAAATAGACTATGCATTGGCATATGAGAGGGTGACCCTATTTTCTCATTTGCCTGGGGCAGTCCCAATTTACACCAAAAATTCTAGGTTAGTTATCAGGGCACCTCTATTCTCTTTCAAATATATTCTGATTTGAATGAAAAAAAAATGACACAATCACCCTACCAAAGTTCTTTGGTGGTTTTTTTTTTTTGTTGTTGTTGTTGTTATTATTTGGTGTTTTTATTTATCTTAAACCCCAAATGAGCCCAGGAGTGGGCAGGGATGAGCAAGAGACAGAAACTTATTATTTTTGTATCTAAATGAACATGGATCTGAAAAGTGAGTTTGGCAAGAAAACAGGGAAACACACACACACGTGCACATACATGTACACAAGAATGTGTAACTGAAGCAAGGTCCTGGAGATACAGCAGTGAAAGAAAGTAAGTTTTCAGCAAAATGAAGCATGGGAAAAGGCCCTGATGGATTGGTAAGAGGGGAAAGGCTTTCATCGGCTACCAGCCCTTGTAGGAAAAGGGAGTTGTCACTGGCAGCGGGGTTCTGACGTGACAGTGCTTACTAGTCGGAAAACTTTGAACCTTCTCCCTAGACCTTGATCCCTTGGCCTCTCTTCGAGGTCTCCATAGGTAGAGGATCAGCCAGTCCCCTTGCCAATGGAGGGGATGGGACGTTCTTGTTTTCCATAGTGCTCTTGTGGAAATCATTAATTTCTTAAGCATAAGAGTTGAGCCAGTGTTTGCTCAGACAGGGGAAATCCACCAACTGCCATAGGCTTTTTGTCCTTCTGGAAATTACTGAACTGCAGTATATCAAAACCGTACACAAACAAAAATCAATTGCTTGAGAGTCCAACTCTGACCATCAAGTCAATAAGAATGACAAGGATAAATTTGTTCTTTTCTTAAATGCTCTTAGCACAGAAATGGAACAAAACTCAAATGTGGAGATAGGAGGAGAGGAATGTTTGAAGATGGAAGGATGAAGATGACGTGGGGGAATCCCAAAGAGGAAGACATGGTCAGGGAAGGACAGGAAAGAGGGCCAGGAAGTTGATGTGATGGAAATTGCCAGAAGAGAAGCCATGAATGCTCTTCTTCCTTCAAAATTGTATAAGCTCCTGCTATTTTTCTATAACCTTTTCATGCATCCAAAGGATAGAATGGGAAATAAAAGCAAGTGCAAAGCTCTGGGGTCCTGCCCAGGTCAGGAGGGGGGATTATAGCCCCATAGTCAAGGGTGCAGCATCAACACATTCAGTCAAGAAGCCATAATGCTACTCATGATAAAAAAAAGACATAGTAGCTGAGTCTTGTTGAGCTCTTAAGTTGTGTCAGGCATTTTCTGAAGTGCATTATGTTTATTAATATACCTATATGCTCGAGTATAAGCCGAGATTTTCGGCACAAAATTTGTGCAGAGTTCGGGTTTTTCGGCACAAATTTTGTGCCGAAAAAAACTCGGCTTATACTCGAGTATATAGGTATTTAACTTTATAACCTCTGTATAAAACAGTCCCTATTATTTTTCTTATTTTACAAATAGGGACGGTTAGGCGCAAAGTGGCCAAGTTGATTGCCCAAGTCATGTAACTGGGGAATGGCAGATTTCAGATTTAGAGCCATTGATTGGGAATAGAGATGATAGGGAGTTCTTGGCTCCCATCAAGATTTAATATATGTATGGAGGGGCATTTAGGAAGATTTCCAGAGGCAAAATTTAGAAACAAGGGTACCTCAATCTCATACATTGGTTCAAGAGAGAAAACCTAATGCCCATGATTGTGAGTGAGGTAAATAAATTTGCATATCTAAGTCTTCCAAGACATTTTGGTGGCTCATTCAATCTATTCTATACATACTCATTAATATCGTATATGTTTCATAAATGAAATTATTATATAATTATTACAGCTTTATTTTTTACATGTATATTTGCCTGATAGTTTAGCATAGAGGGAAGGTCAGAATTAAGTAATATTTTATGGAATTAGCTATCAGGAGGTTTTTGAAAGACAACATAAATGATAGGGATTCATAAGGAGAAGAATCTATGTTTTACTGAATGGAGGGACTTCATCCAACCTTGGCGGCAAGATGGCAGAACAAAACCTTAGTGCCAAATTTCAGGGACATTTGTTGAAGTTAAGCTTATCACTCTTTCCTGATTTTCTCTGTCTTTGTCACATGTAAAGAAATTCTTAAGAATCTCTTCCCTCCAGGAGAGAGAGGGGAGGGGAGGGAGGAGGTGGGAGAAAGGAGGGTTTTAGGGGGAATCTCACCTAATGTGCATGATGCAATGGTACATTTTAAAACTATTAAGAAAAGAGTATAATTGTGATGGATGTGTCACTTAATTCAATGTAAGCATTTCACATTGTATATCAAATCAGTACACTGAAACCCATAAATGCATCCATGTACACAGTTATGCCTTAATTTAAAAAAAAGAAACTCTTCCCTCAAGCAGTTTGTAATTCATCTGGGAAGATGGGATCTAAATTAAAGACTATTTGATAATATTCAACCCAGGCAGACTGCAGACTCTGTAAGGTCAAGAGCTATGTGATCTCAAAATATAGCAAAAAAAGCCTTCACCAAGAAGACATTTATTATCTTACAGAGCAAAGAGTTCAGAGAAAGGGTGTAGCTGTGTTGATGAATTTGTGGGTTCAAAGTTACAGTCGAGGATCCACATCTTTCTGTCTTTCTCCTCTTGGTTTCAAGGTGGCTGCTGCTGCTCCAGAAGTTACAGATGATGTCAATGTCTAGAATCAGAAAAAGAAATATCTTTTTTTAAGAATAAATCAGACTTTCCAAGAAGTCTTTAAACACATTGATCATAGGCCAAAGTTGTGTCACACATCCAGGACTAAACCAATAACTTGCAAAAGCAATGCTGGGTAAAAGTGCTGGCACCTTATAATGCATCAAGCCACGGGCACCCAGCTGTACTAGTCAGCATTGTAGCCTTCACTGCCACATGCCAGTTTCATGTAAAAATGCCCCCATGAAGCTGTAAAAATCACTGATTTTATTAAATCGTACCCCTTCAATACATGTCTCTTTAATGTCCTAGGTGACAAAGTGAGAGGTATACATAAGGCGCTCCTGTTGCATTGTGAAGGATGACAGTTTTGCCAGGTGGTCTCTGAGCAGAATACTTGTGTGATCACATGCATTTGAGTTGTAAGCTGAAGTATTTACTGTTTTCATGGAACACCATTTTCACTTGAAAGAACAACAGACAAACTATGATTACTCAGACTTGGGTGTCTGGCAGACATTTTTCCCAAAATGAATGAAGTGAGTCACTTCAAGGAAAACAACTAACAGTGTGTGTTGCCAGTAATAAAATTTGAGAATTAGAATTTCAAATGAGAATTAGAATTTTGGGAAAACATGTATCTGTGTCAGCTTGACAGTTGCCCAGGACTTAAAGAATTTTGTGCTGAAAGTAGTGGTGATGTTAACAAATGTAGTTGTTTTATTTTTTGTTGTTGTTGTTGTTTTTTGATATTGTTCCAAAGTAAACACGTCAACATTTGGGAGATCTGCATAACTCAGTGAACCAGTATTTTTCAAATGACCAAGGCATGCTGTTATAAAATCATGCATGAGCAAATGGTCTATTCACGAAAACAAGATAAATCAATGGATTTTAGTGCAACATAATAGGAAAAGTTCATTGACTTGGTTTAAGATTCCACATTGCAACTCAACTAAATTACACTTGTCAAATTTTGGAATATCAAAGGAGAACATCCACAATTATCTGAAAAGAAAATACTCCTCTCTCTCTCTGTTTAATTACATACCTGTGTAATTAAAGGCTAGATTTTCTTCATATACTTCAACCAAAACAAGAATCGCAACAGATTGAATGGAGGAACAGGGATGGGATCCAGCTGTCCTCTATTTAACCATGCATTAAAGAGAATTACGCAAGAGCAAAGCAATACCGCTTGCCTAACCAAATTGTTTTGGAACACGTAGTTAATTTTCATTAAAAATATGTTATTCATGTTGACATGCACTGTTTTTTTATTCTCTTAAAATGAGTTTATAAATATTAATTTTTTTTTCAATTTTCAATTCTAATACAGTAAACATCATGAGATATAACTGATACAAACAAATGCCCCTCAATTTTTTTCTGAAATGTGTAAAGGGGTCCAGACACCAGACAGCTTAGGGACTGCTGGTTTAAAGAAGACTCACCCCTGGGCTGGGGAGAGACCCAGCCTGCTTTGAAGCAAGTGGCTACCTGAATCCTCAACCAGTTAGGAATTCTGTTAGGAAGGAACAGATGGAGGCTGGGGGTCGCAGACACCATGTAAAAAACGCAAACAAAGTATCAATTAACTCTTTCAAAGAGAGAAGATCAAAGTTCATGCAAGGAAACAAGGCCCAGGGTTGACAATGACCCCAGCTCTTCCTGTTCCCTCTTTTATTTTAGAAAAGAAAGACCCAATGTGTTAGCCAGGGAGAGTGAGCATCGTCGGAGAAGGCAGGGCACACAGGAAACCCCTCGGAAAGAGCATCCAGCAACATCATTTAGCCTCCAACTTTATTTCTTCCAACACTGAATAATTTTCCATTTGCTTGGGATATACAGTTCCACACGCACTTACACATAGAATGCTTTTGAAATATACACATTTCTCTTTCTAAAAGCTACTTTCAGTGTCTTGACAGCCAGGGATCTCATTATGGAGCTAAAGGAAAAGACGCAGCTCAAGCAGGTGGGAGTCTCCTCATTAACAGCAATAGATAAAGTGGTAATTAAAACCGCGCAAAGTCTTTGCAGATTCTTGAGCTTCCTTCCCATACTGTCACCTTTACGCCATTGTCATTTTCTTTACTCACCAAAGCCCCCACACTAGGAAAAGCGGTTTTGCCTCTTAGCCTCCCAGGCCAGAACCAGTGTGTATTAGTGTGACAGCTTCTTGGACTTTCATTCTCAGGGGTGACCCTGCTGGGTATAGATTAGGGGCCAAGTGTTTACCTACTTCTAAGGACAGCGGTGACCCAGAGCTGCTTTATACTGCTGGGGGAACACAGGTCTGAGGCGCACCCTGGGTGTCACAGAGCACAGTGTGGCAGTCAGCTTCCACGGTAGACTGAAGTTCTGCCTTGGGATGTCCTTCCGAGCTGCCATCCAGGGTTCTTCAGGCCCTGCAACCATCTTGCCCCTGCCCCTTCCCCCCTGACTCTTTCAGACTGTGTATTGTCTTTCATTCCCGCTGCTGACCCCCCCAGTCCAGCCTGAGCTTCCGCAGCTTCCCTGAGGGCCTGGCTACACATCTCCTGCCCCATCTTGTCCCTGGTCAATCTCACTCTCTCCTGCTGTTGCACAGGCTGTTCTGAGGACTCGGAATGTCCTCCCCTAATTTCCTGTCCAGCAAACATCTACTCATTCTTCAAGATCCAGCTGAAAGGTCCAGGTGAAGTTTTCCTGGATTCCCCGGGAAGGATTATTTCCTTCTACCCACAGTTTTCCATTTGCATTTCCCTTACAACCTTCCTTCACTAGATGAGGCCTTGCTGGTGCCACATGTTTCCCGGGAGCGCAGGCACTGTCTTCTGTCAGTGGATAAGCAGCACTGAGAAAAGGAACGGTCTTGGCACATACCACATAAATGCTTGGAACTCGGGGAAGGAAGGAGAGTGACATCTCAGGGCTGGGTCCCTGGGCTCTGCGTCTAGTGAAGCCATCACTTCTACACTGTCGGCGCCACTCACGCGTTCTCCCCTTTTCTCATTCTTCTCTGCCCGCCACTGGAAGCTCGGGCCTTGCACCTGGCATCTGGGGAGCCTGCCGCTCACCTAGGGCTCAGCTGCTGAATAATTATTACTAATTAGAGCACACAGGTATTGGCATTAAGCATGATTTTCACGAGACAGAATTCTGTCCATACTAAATAGTAAAACCGGTAAGGACCATGGACAGAGGATGTTTCTAAACCATGAATTAATCAACGTGCCAACTGCTGTGTATGGAGCTGCTGTAACGTGCCTAGCACGGGCAATGTGGGGTTGGAGGGGAGAAAGGAGAGGAAAGAAGTTAGATTTTTAGGGCCTTGCCACCATTGGACTCTAGCAGAATTATTTGTGGGTTTGTATGATAACCCCTATTGAGCTTTCTGTATAGCTGGAGTTGCATAGTAGACACATGTTGAAAAAGCAGAGACCAGGGAAGGGTGAATATCAGCAACAGGCCCAGTGCATTACTGGAGACCACTGGGACGAACTTTGCAGAGAGAGGGGCAAGGTATGGTCAAGGTCATGAGGAGCTGGGAACAGAACTTGCCTGGGTCCTGAAAGTGGGTACCAATCGTGTGCTGGAGAGTAACACAGCCAGAGACTAGAGGAGAAGCAAGCTCCTCATCTGGGTGGTCCAGAAAACGCCTAGTGGAGGACTGTGTGGGGCCTGCCGGGAGGGAGGCAGGGCCGCCTGGAGCGTAGGGCCGGCTCCCCCAGGCAGTTAGGATTGTGCCCTGCAGTACCTTCTGCCTTTGGGTGCTGTAGGTTTAGGACAGGCTGGCATTTCCGCAGAGTTGTGTTTTGTGGAGATTAGACTAACAGTACTCCAGGCCTGTGTGGGAAGCTGTTTTGCTCGATAAGTTCTCTTTTTAAGATTGTTTTTTTTTCGTGCAAGGATTCTAATTAGCAATGAAGGTATGTTAGATTTATTAATTTCCTCTAAAGGATATTTTGTCTAAAGATTGTCTAGTCTCACATAAAAGAGGGATTGAGAGTAAGTGCTTCGCTCTGCTTAAAAGTTTGATGGTATCTTCAGAGGCACGTTCAGCTCTGCTCAGGGCCCTTGAAATGCAGTTTTGGCCACTCTCATTGTGGGCGAGGTACCCTGGTCCTGGGTTTCCCAAGTCAGAAATCTCTGCAGAATGATGTTTCTTCCTGATGAAGGTGCTGATCTGGAGGCTTGTAGCAGCTCAGTATCTCAGAAGTTCATTATGCTCAATGTCTCTGAAGATACAGGAAGGCTTCCACCTAAACTATTTTTTTGTTCAGGAATTATACATTCTGCTCATTGACTGGCAAAGACGTGACTCCAGCAACAGGCCCAGTGCATTACTGGAGACCATTGGGACGAACTTACAGATCTGTAAGACAAACAACAAACAAACCAACGACAAACAACATGTTGTATCACATCAGAGGGCAGCATGTTAAAAATCCTTAGATAAAATCAGACCACGTTCTAAAGAGAAAAATGGACTTCATGGTGCATAATGGACTGTCCAATCTAATTACTGCTCATGTCGTTGTTACCTGAAAACCTGTTTTGAATTTCCAGTTAAGATCTGAGTCACATGTGTTTTCTCTAGTGCAAGCCGGGGAGAAGGAAACCTAGATATGGGAGTGAAACATGGGTCGTGGTGGCAGGGACAGCCGGGGGCTGTGCCTGCTGTCCTGTGTGCCTGTGCCTAGAGGGTCCTTCGACTGCCAGAAGTCTCCAGTGTGGGCAACACAATGAAATGCATGAAATATCTGCTCACCTGGGTGACCCTACTTCAAAGAGCCCTGGTGGGGAAGGTGTGAGGGGAGGAGGGCGGATGTCTGAGGATCTGAGAGAGTCTGCAAAGGGTGGGGGCTGGGGCTGGGATGGGGGTGGGGCACAATCTGCTGCTCGTAAGCCCCGCTGATCTCCTACACAAGGCCAGCCGGGAAGGGTCTCTACAAAAGGCCTCCACAGTGAGGAATAATGCGAGGGCTGATTTCTGCTTCAGGAGAAGTTTCCAAAGAGGACAAGAGGAAGGAAACAAACGGGAAGCTCTAAGAAGTGCAGCTCAGAGTGAGCTTCGGGAGCTTGAGCCTCTCCTTCCTCCTCCTGGAATACGAGGGGCAGCGGGGTGTAGTCACTGAAAATTCTGATGACTGCGTGGAACACAACGCAGCTGGGTCCTCCAGCGCCTGCGTGGTGGCCGCTGCCTTCCCATCCCAGGCTGACGCTGTTTGCTGCTAACAAGACAGGCTGTGAAATGCACATGTGGGAAGGAGCTGCTGGGCCCCACCCGTGGCAGAACAATCCTATCTGTTCTGCCAGTGATTCTCCCTGCTGTCAATAGGGGTTATCATATCAATAAACTCACAAATAATTGCCTCCACCAATGACTCCGTTTCCCAAAGAGACTAATCCCGGGGTGGCGGGAGAGGGGAAGCTAACGAACCACATTAGAAGTCAGCACAGAAGGAAAACATCTCCCGGAAAAGTCAAGGCAGCACATGCCTCTTTGTGAGATGACAAGCACCAGGGCGCGTGACTTGGGGAGACTCTTAGCTGCAAACTGGATTGAAGAAGTCCGGGGAGGGGGCGGAAAGAAAGAGCAGAGCGCGTTTTTACCCTGTGCGCCTCATAAAATGAATGATTAAAAGTAAATTACAGAGTTGCAAACGGGTGGTTAACGACTGAGACAATGTGAGTGCGCAGAGAAGCTCATCAGAAAACACTGGGCAAGAGCAAGGAGGGAAGGTCTGCATACAAATGTTGACTGTAAAGCTGAGCATCAAAGCACATGGCCCCCAGTGGAGCGAGGGGTCATCCCCACACCTGTCAGGGGCAGGGAAGCACGTGCTTGCCAGGCTCCCTTCAAAGGAGGAGGAGAAGAAGGCACAGAGCGTGGAGGGAGAGAATGGGGGAGAGGAAGAAAGACCATAGGCCAGGGCCCAGCTCCCTGGGCGCTGATGACAGCAGCCCTCTCTTCCTTACCTGGGGGGTAGGATGCAGGAATGTGGGGCTAGTCCTAGCTCAGGCGGGAGGTTGAGAGAGGATGGTTAATTCTTTGCAGCAATTCACCAGCTCTACGCCCACTGTCCAGTGCCCTGCAAAGGGGTGGCGGGTGGGGCCGGGAAGGGAGATGGTGCACAATCTGCTAATTGCAAGCCCCACTGATCATAGATGTCATAAGAGGGAGTGAGTTTGGGCTCAGGGAGTCCCAGAGTCACTTAGGATCTGTGCAAAGCCTCTCAGCACTGCTCATTCCCTGGAGACCTCAGAAAAGCTGGGAGTTCAAATTTGGGGAGTGTTTCAGGGGGGAAAGCAGGGTACTGAGGCAAAGCCTTGCCACCACAGAGGTGCAGGGGCCACAGGTGTTTCTAGGGGGATGTGCCCAACAGTAACCTGTTCACTGGTTTGGGGCCAATTGAAGAATCAGGTGTGAGCTATTAGAGCTGGCTTCTCCAAGGAAGAGAGAGGCTGCTGCATGCCGCACGGCTGCAGGCATTGGCCCATCACTCACACGGCGGGGGAGTTTGTGCCAGGCACTGTGTGAGGTGCTGAGGGTACACTCATGCTGCTAAATGCTCCCTGCATTTAGGAAGCCTATTGCACAGTAGCAATGAGGGATATACAAATATTTGCAATAATTCTACTATAATAGAAGAACCAAAAAATTTGCATATCTTTTTCCCAGAGGACAAGAGACAACTAACTCTGCCTGAACGTAGGGGGAGGCGTTACAGAGGAGGTGACATAAGTGTCTTAAAGTGGTTATGAGGGTGCGGCTGAGGGTGGCTGCAGAGCATCCGGGGTGTGCAAAGGCACAGAAGCTGGAGAACAGGATGTGTTTAGAAAGTGGTGAGACGTGTGTACTATGTGACTTGAGAGGAGGGGGTAAGGGTGTGTTGGGGGTGAATCTGGAAAATTGGGCTAAGGACAGATTGGGTAGGGACTTCAAGCGGTGCTAAAGAGATGGACTTCCTGCCACAGGGAAACACCGAGGTTCCTCAAAGAGGAAGTAGGACAGGATGTGATGTGTGGCTGAAAGTCCTCCCTGGCTGTTGTGGAGGACTCACTCACAGAGACGTCTGGGGACATCTGTGCGTGACCGTAGGGTACTTCTGCCATACTGGGGCATATCTGCATGTGGACAAGTAAAGGCCAGCCCGAGGAGCGTGGCAGGAGCAGAATGGGCAGGGGCCAGCCCCATGCAGGCGCCAGCGTAGCCACACAGTAGCTGTTTCCCACCTGCACTAGGCTCGGGTGGTAAATGCTCGGGTGAAGGACGTGAGTGTTCAGAGCACAAGAAAGCTGCTGGCAACCCAAAGCACTCGTTTTGACACCTGCCCAGAAACTGCCTTAAGAAGCAGAACAGCAAGGAGTTTTTCAATAGGTTTGAACTTCTGATAAATTAACCAAGACAACTGAGGTGGTCTCTCTGCTCCCCGTATCACTTAGGCGTGGCATTTGCCCTGATTTAATTTTCATGTGTTGACATTTGCAAAGGACTTTGGGGTGGAATCCCCTCACTCTCCCCCAGGCCTGTTATTTAATTGAGTCCCATTGATCCTGCGGGTCACAGTCGCAGCCGAGTGTCACTTCCTCAGAAGAACCTTTCTCTGCTCCGCGGGCCATCCCCGGCTCTCTTCGTGTCTCTTGTCTTCTCAGTAATAGAAGATTACTTTATTATTTACTTTAGAAGATCCTTTATTATTTTCTCCTCTAATTTCTACTTCAAAACACATGTGACTCATGACACGTACTCCCAAGGCTTAGGGGCTGTTTAATGACTGACAGAGCCATAAACACCCAAATCAAAACTATAATGTTAGGACTAAGGGTGGCTAAGTGTGTTGCTTTAACTAAAAGGTGGTTAATTCTCTGAATTTCAGGCATTTGTTATTGGCTCATGAGTTCCTCATCCCCCAGTACCTGATGAGAGGGGAAAGAATGGGGATAGTTTTGACTTGCAGGAGCTTCCTTCTCATCTCTCAAGTTTCATGCTATTATTATGTAAGTTTCCAGGAGAGCCTCTTACCTTTGATAGCTCTTTCATCCCCTAGGCATGGGCTGGGACACATATCTCCATCCTCAAGGAACAGAGACTCTTGTTTGCTGGGTAGGTTCATTCTCCCCTTCTGTACACATGGATGTGCCAGGGCCAGCAATATAGCTGCCCGTAAAGAACACATTTCCTAGCCTACTTTGCACCCAAAGGTAGACACCTGACGCAGTCATGGCCAATAAGATATCAGTAAAAGTCATTGGGTCTGACTTTTTTAAACTGTTTCAAAAAAATCATTAGATAGGACTCAGTGGGTGCACATACTTTTTGCATCTCTCACATCCTGAAACTAGGATGTGGTGGCTGGAGCTAGAGCAGCAATCTTGCAACCATGAGGGAAAAGACAAATTCCATAGACCTTAGCTTTGACATCCTTGAGCTAGTCAACCCATTCCAGCAACTGCTCACATCTGGATTTCTCATTACATGAGCATTACTAGTGCTGACCCTGTTTAAGTCATCATTATTTTGGAATTTTTCTGTTACCTGTAGTAAAACTTGGTTCTGAACTGATGCACCTATCGTGTTTTGCAAAAACCTTAGTGTGTGAGTCAGTGTTTGCTGAGTGCCTGGCACTAGGGCTAGCTCCTAGGCAATGTCTCTGCCTTAAGTGATGTGAACACCAATCAGTAAGTGCATTTGCCTTCTGATGGCAAGTGGGTCTGCAAGACCCTGCCAGATCAAGCCTTCCTCCTTAATACCATACTTCATTTTAAATGATCTCTTCCTCTTCCTCTGCAGGAAGCTCTAGCTCTGCGCAGATCTGTGGAGCACACCTTTCCTGGGGTGGCCTGGGGCTTGCTATTCTTTCTGCTTGGATATGCCTCCCTTCGCACCTCTCCCCCAGCTCTCTGCAGGGCTTTTCCAGGCTAACTGTGAATACTGTACAGCCGGTCCCTGAGGTACAAACATCTGACTTGTGCACAGCTCACACTTATGAACAGAAGCTATTACAGCAAGTCCCCGAGTTACGCACATCTGACTGACTTACCACTCACACTTACGAACGGGGGCTATTACATGTACTAGGTAAATGTATCATTCCAACTTACATATAAAGTCAGCGGAAGAACAAGCCTATAGAACCCATCTCATTCATAACCCAGGGACTGCTGATACATGTAAAGCACGTACCCCTATTATTTTTCATCTCAACAGTCCTTAAAAATTTCTCAAAGCACCGTCACAACGTGAAACTGTTTATTTAGTGGTTTACATGTTCTGGTCAGTCTCTCTCCCCATGTGCTTCTCCCTCTCCATCCGAAGACTGCAGACCCCGCAGGGACAGGGCCATTTCCATGGGACAGGGTTTTATTCACACAGCACCTGCGTGGATCTTAGGTCCTGCTGACACACAGAGTGCTTGGTAAGGACAGTCCATCCTCATTATTCCTGGGTTCGTATTTTCAAATTCATCTACTTGCTAAAATGTATTCGTAACCTCCCAAATGGATACCGAGGTGCAGTTGTTTACGGGCGTGTGCCGAGCTGTGGAAACTGGAGTCACCCAGTGTGCAGAAAAACTCCCAACTGAGGGGGTGCGGGGAGGTGCTCTGCCAGCTTGTCTCAGTTCACACCCTTAAATGAGTGTCCTTTTTACGGTCTGTTTAGTGTCAGGTTTTTCACGTTTGTGCTCTTTTTGTGGGTGACTTTGCTGTTGAAAATGGTCCCCAGGCATAGTGCTAAAGTGCCGTCTAGTGAACCTATGTGCACGAGGGCTGCCACGCACCTTACCAAAGACCTAGTTAGATAAGCTTTGTCCAGGCATGTGTTACACTGTCATTGGCGGTGAGTACACTGTCAGTGAACCAACAATTTACATTAAAAAAGGTGTCTAAACAAACACACAAAAAATAAGGTTATGTATTGATTAGTGGACAAGAGTGTCGTGACCAAAGGCTGTCAGGAACCTAACCCTGTGTGTCCCCCTAGGAGCAAAGTTTCCGTATTAAGGTGTTTGCTAGTTTGGTATTCATGGGGAGAGTCCACTGCATTTGCTGATGCCTGTTAAAGCTTCTATCCTGGAGACACAGAGAAAGGGCTGGGGGTTCCCAGACTCCCAGCCAATGCTCAGGCAGGCTGTGTTAACTCTGCTCTCAATTAGGCTGATCTTGAGGTTGTTTATTGTGGGTAGAGGGAAGTTCCTCTAATTCTCTTAGCACCACCCTGCAGAAGGTCTGCAGTGAGTGTGGAGAATCCACAAGGTGCCCTGAGGTGGGGATGGTTTTGGAAAGGGAATTAAGAGCCAACATCTCTCCATGCCTGCCTGTGTCAGAAGATTACAGAGAAGAAGAATGACAGAGGAAAATAAAAAGGAAATGGGCTGACAGCCTGCAGAGTGGTGTTTCAACTCCAACACAAAACATTCAGTAGTAATTATAGAATAACCTTCATTTAAATGCAAATCAGCCTGTAATTAAGATAAGGGACCCACCGTTTGCCAGCATTTTTTGTTGTTTCTTTTATTTTTTAAATTTTGGGGGGTGACAATTATGGTTTTTCAGGCATTCCTCTGCTTTGTTGATGAGTAGTCATTATGTTTATGGATTGTGTTGTGAGTGCAATATTTGGATAACCGCAGAATAGAAATTAGTGTCACTTTCAGCTGCCCCCAGCAAAAGGAAAAAAATCTGCGGCACATAATGTTGACATAAGCAAAACTTCCTAAGTGGCCTGGTCCTGGACGACATCAGATAATGTTCTGTCCCAGATCACCAGGAGCCTGAGACAAATGCACTGAGTCCAGAATTACAGGAGGAAACAGTTTTTTGATGACTTCTAGCAGAGTCACTGAGCCCTTGCAAAGCATCTGTAGTTGCACCAAGTGCTTTTCCTTGGTAGAAAATGGGTGGAATCAGGGAGACAATTTTAGGATGTCTTTTCAATAGGAAGATGTTGACCTGGGCCTGGACTGAATTTTATTTTGTGATACAGGATAAGTCCCTTAACCTCTTTTGCCATATAAATATCAATCACCTCCCTATCATTTGCTGTTTCATCTGGTTGACTCACCCTCTTGATTAGAGAAATTCATATCCTCCAGGTAGACTAAAAACAAAAGGACTATTTGCCAGGTGAGTGTGCACTCATTCATTTATAACCAGGAGCTTCTGTTGGCAGTACCGTACGGACAACTCAGTAAGGTTTCATAACCTTGGTGTATTGTTGTTTCACAGTTGCGTTTGTGTCAACATGTGGTGGTGTCTTGCTGATTGTGTTTATTATAGTTGTTGTGTGATTTTGTGTGCCATCGTGAGAATGTCACAGCTTAGAGCAACACACAAGCCTTGGTAAACTTCTTGTAAATCTGGCAAGAGTGGAAGTGAAATCAGGGACATGTTAGTCCAAGTATATGGGAATAAAGCCATGAAAAAAATGGCAGTGTACAAATGGATTAAATGTTTTTCTGAGGGAAGAGAAAGTGTCACTGATAAAGAGAGTCAGTGTGGCTGGTAATGAGCTGAATTGACAAAAAAGCAAAAACTTGTTGAATTGTGTGTCAAAATCATCAGCTGATGGTGAGAAGCACAGCAGACCAAGTAAGCTGCCATAAAGAAGCTGGGAGCATCTTAGCTGAAAATCTTGGCCAACAACTCATGGCTCTTGCATCACAATGATGCACCAGCCCACACGGCACTGAAGTTGGTTTTTTTGTTGTTGGGATGAACATATGTGCATAGTTGTCTTATTTTTTTTTTGTCAAGACACAGTTCTTCTTTATGCCCTGAGCAGAGTACCATGGCATCGTAGCTCACTGCAACCTCAGAGTGCAGCTGTGGGCATCCTGGTGCCTCAGCCTCTGAAGCTGCTGGGATTACAGCTCAACACCATCAACACTCACCATGGTGCCTAGCTGGGTTTTTCCATTTTTTTTATGAGTCGGGGTCTTGCTCTTGCCCAGACAAACCTCAAACTCCTGAGCTCAAGCAATCCTCCTGCCTTAGCCTCCCATAGTTCTGGGATTATTTATAGGCATGAGCCACCACGCCTGGTTACGGCACTGAAGTTTTTTTTTTTTGCAGTTTTTGGCCAGGGCTGGGCTTGAACCTGCCACCCCGGTATATGGGGCCAGTGCCCTACTCCTTGAGCCACAGGCACTGCCCAGGGCACTGAAGTTTTAAGCCAGAAAACAAATAACTGTGTTAGAACTTTCTCCCTGCAATTGATCTGGCCAGCAATGAGTTCTTTCTTCACCTGAAGATAGAGGAAACATCGAAAGGAAGACCTTTTGATGACATTTAGGACATGTTGTTACTATAACAACAGCTTTGATGGCCATTCCAGAAGAAGAGTTCCGAAATTGCTTTGAAGGGTGGACTAGGTGCTGGCATTGGTGCACAGCTTCCTGAGAGGAGCACTTTGAAAGTGACTGTAGTGATATTCAGCCATGAGGTATGTAGTGCTTTTTCTAGGATGAGTTCATGGACTTACTTGTCAGACCTCACACATATGAGGGATATATCTATGCACACACTCATATTGATACACAAACACAGTAGAATCTCCCTAGTTGACCATCTCCTTGCATTGACCACCTCCTATGGTGACCTAGTTTTCATAGACCAGACATTCACCACATGTGCCATCAACACAGTAGGCCTAGTTCCTTATGGTGACCACCTCTGTATATTGACCAGTTTGTTACAATCCCTTGAGTGGTCAACTTACAGAGGCTCTACTGTAAATATATTTACATGTCTGTGCGTGTCTGTCTGCCCATCCATCCATCCATCTCCCTACCTACCTATATCTTTTTTAAAGCCTCTCCTAGTGCCAGAACTATTCTAGATGCTTAGAGGTTCAGCATCTAGATTTAGCAGTGAACAAATAGGCACAAGCATAAACCAAGCAGGCAGCACTCACAGGCACCTCTTCTGCTGCAGGTTCCACTGTTGCTGGAACCTCACCAAGGCCTGGTTCCCCCGGCCCACCAGCCCCTCTTACTACTTTTTGACACAGCTTGGGATGGAAACTTCCTCTTCAGATAGGAAGTATTGGAAATAGAGGGTTTCAGAGCAGATGAAAGGCCCAGCAAGTTCAATTTATTCCATACGTTAGCCAAGGGGGTTGTTTTAGTAGTTTATCACTTAATTAAGGATTTTTTTTTTTTTTACTCTTAAAATACACAGAATCAAACTAGAATCCTGAAGACACTGTTCTTTTCTGGCAGTTTGCAGGTGGTCTGTGTGCTGGCCTTTCTCTTTCAGAAGTAGGCAGGCAGCTGCTTCCTCAGTTGTTTTTTGTTTGTGTTTTTAATTATGCTTTGAAAGGACATGGTATATGTCTAGACTGCCTTGCTGAATTGGAGACTTTGGGAAAATTAGCTGCGTAAGGCGAGCACAGACTAATTCAGATGGCAAATCAGACAAGCCTGACACTCGTCACGCAGGCTTGACATCTCCTGTCCTAACTTGTCCTCTGCCACCTTCCTTTTCAACATTGAGAGGGTTTCACAAACATACACTTTAAATTAACACACCTTGCCTGAAAGGTGACTCCATAGCTTTCCTCGGACTCTCTTTATCTCTATTAAGTGTTATCTGTTTGTCTGGCTCTAGATGTTTCCTAGGGAACCTCAGATGTCCTTGATAGAGTTTACACACTGCTACCTAAGACTGAAATGTGTTTGATGGATTAACCGAGGAACTTACAAAACTTTAATGTCTTTTTTTTTTTTTTTTTTTTTCTGAAGTGTCTAACTTTGTATCCTCTGGGGTGATTGTTAACTTCAAAAGCCATTTCAAGGTTCAATAAAACTAATGGAGGTGAGCTGGGTTTCGTAGAGCATTCTGATTTCTGTTCTTACCATTCTTCATCATCCACAAGATGAGCTTGCTAGCAATTCTGCAGTCTCCATGGATAATGTAAACTCATCCTTCATTTTAACTCAAATGACACCTTCTCCGTGGAGCCTTCTCTAATGTTCCCTGAGAGTGCTAGAATTAATTAGGTATTTCTTCTTCCATTTTCCCTACAAGAGAGACACTACCCTCTTCAACAATGTTATTTGAATGCTCTGAATTTCTTAAGGCAGAGAATGGATCTTAATATTGTTGAAACTTACCGTTTAGAAAATGATTCCTAAGTCATAGGCAGTGTCAGCATGCCAAGATGGAAGCTTGGCCTTGTCCTGTGATGTTTCCTTTTATTAGAAGAAATTACCTTGTTTTTAAGAAGTCTTGAACTGTGGTAAATAATCTAAATTCAGATACTTCAGGCGTAGGTATTAAATATTCTGTTTAATAATTAAATAAGGCCGTCTTCATATATATATATATACATGGAGAGACTATCACAAAGTTATATGAGTTTTGGCTCTTCTGGTTAGGGCCAGAGATTTGGAATAGGTGACCTGAATGGGAGGGAGGGAGGTCCAGTACAAGTGGCCTCTGTCCTGGTTGTCAATAAGCCCTGGTTACACAGCAAAAAGGTTGAGGAGATTACCATTCAGGACACCTTTGGAGACTGACCAGTGGATTCTGGGAAAGTTGTTTATCACAGTCTAATTTTAATTTCCCCTTTAATGCTTAGTTCCTTTCTTTCCCCTAAACTTCCATCATGTTTTTAAAATATTATAGCTCAGTATTAGCTATGCTTAGAGCACAGTGGAGGTATTTATGGCTACACTTTTGGGGAAAAGACACAGAGGAGGATTGTGGCAGCATCTGTGAGAAATCCCAGGTAATGGGCAAAGAAACCTGAAATGATGAGTTGGAGAAAAAGCTGCTGAGTGATAATGAAGATGGATTTATGCAAGGTTTCGGAACTCCTGCTTGGGGAAGTGACTAGATTTCTTGCAATTATGCAGACATGAGCTCAGTACAATAATTTGGTTCTATGCGTTGATGTCCAGATGAATGATAGGTCCATCTGCCTTTGGAGGACTGGGGAGAGAATTTGTTCATTTCCTGCTGTTCTCTAGCTTCTAACCAGTAAAGGATGGATCCAAGGACCCACATGAAGATCAAAATAAGCATTTGATTCATTGCTGATAAATTTAGGTTGGAGAATACAGGCAAATTATGCTATTTTTAAAGGTTGGGACCTACATGGACCATCAAGTTGTAGCAGGATGAAGCAGAAATAAACATAAAATCCATTTTAGGATATCTGCAGGAGACATTGCCCTAGTTCATTTTATGATGCTTTAGCAGAATGCCACAGACTAGGTAATTTACAATGAACAAAAATTTATTTGACTCCTGGTTCTGGAGGCTGAGAAGTCCAAGGGTGTGGTGCTGCATCTGGCAGGGTCTTGGCGCTGTATCATGCCACGGTGGAAGGCAGAAGGACAAGGGGAAGAGGGAGCAAGAGAGAAAAAGGGTCAAACTGGCTTTTCTAACAAAGCTCCTTTGGAGATGAGCACTGCACTACCGCAGTAGCAGCAGGAGTGTGTCAGGCCCCACTTCCCAACACACCTGCACTGGGGATTAATTTTCCAACGTGTGGATTTTAGGGTAATACATCCGAACCAGAGCAGATACTGATAGTATTTCTGGGGTTTGTTACATATATTCAAATTATTGGGGAGTGCTCATTTTCAGCTAGAGAGTAGTTCACAGATGTCCTGACGCTTAGTCTCCTTAGGGATCCATAATAAAGAAACCCTTCTCAGGGAAGGAACTTAATATATTAGAAAAACACCAACAAGCGCTATTTTAAGGACAAAGGAGACTGTAAAGCCCTAGGTACCCTGACTATCCCCGCTGGTGCCTCTCCCTGGGAAACGAGAGTCAAATAAGATGAGGGGGCATCTTCCTGGCCCACGGGCCCTGCTGGACCCCTTGCCCTGTGAGGTCTGCACTGACTGGGGCTCCTTTCCCTCCTCACTCGCTCTCCCAGGCTCAGGGTCCTCCACAGGCTGCCCCGTTCTGAATTTCACATTGTTCCGAAGTGAGAAAAGCTCATTTAGTTTCTCCTCACTCTCTCCTGAAGGGAAAGCAAAACAAACACACGAAAAATGACAGATATCTTTCCAGACGCCTACAAATGCATCTCTTTCTAGGACATTTTATTTTCACTTTTGACAGCAGTCACGAGATGTGGTCGTCTCTCCCCCATGGAAGGTTCATTAGGGATGGGGAAAGAAACAACCATGACTGGGGCCCCTCCTCACTTCCCGTCTGCTGTGGTGAAAATCACAGGGCAAGGAACATAGGCAGAAAAGCACGTAACTGTTAGCAAGGGCTTTTTATTAACCTTCACAAACACAATGGGGAAAAATGCCGTCTCTGTGACTTTGTTGTCATCTTAGTCAAATTCGCAGCATTACACAGGTAGGAGACTGTGAATGTCATCACGAGCCCTTAGCTGAGTGCCTGCTATGTGCACATATATCCATATATACAGCACCATATATGGGATCGGGGCTGTGTTGGCTGCAGAGAAGAGTTCAATGATCTGTTGTCTATGGGCCCTTCAGAGGATAGGGGAGCATGATGGTTAATTTTGTATCAACTTCTCTGGGTTCCAGTGCCTAGACATGAGGTCAAATGTTATTCTGGATGTTTCTGTGAGGGTGAGTACAGTAGATGACCCTCCATCATGTGGGTGAGTCTCATCCAATCACATGAAGGCCCGCAAGGATAGGAAGGCTGATTCCCCATAACTAAGAGGGAATTCTGCCAGAGGACAGCCTTCCAAATTGAATGGGAAAATTTGCTCTTCTGGGTGTGTCCAGACTGGCCCGCCCTATGGATTTTGGACTTTTCAGCCGCCGTGACTGTGCAAGCTAATTCCTTGAAATTAATCTTTCTCCATTTATATAAGACATTTTATTGGTTCTGTTTCTCTGGGGAATCATGACTGATACAGATATCCTACATCTTTCTCTTCCATCTGTTTTGTTACTGTTAGGGCCTTTTTCCCCCTGGGGAGTTGTCTATGATCATTACAGCAGAATTGTTCTCTATTTCCTGAGGGACTTAGTGGAGAAATTAATCTATATGTTTAATAGCAGCCTTGGATTTCTGCAAAGAGAGTCCAAACTTTCAGGAATAATCTCTGACTTCAGCAAAATAATAGACAAAATGAAAATGATTGCAGAATACTTAAAGATTTTCTTTCCTCCTCATGTATTTGGGGTAAAGAGTGATTTTCTCATTTGACAGTGCAATCAGTGTAATCCCTGGCTACAGAGAAGGGGTACAATTCCATATGTCTAGTTTAGGATTTGGAAGAAAGGAAGACCAACTAGTAGCTGGGCTTTGGGTCTGATGGTCTCCTGCTGTTCCTTCCGCGCATGTCCTCCTGGGGGGTAGTAATCCTAATCCATGACCTCAGTTACCAATGACCTGCTGAAGACTCTTATGACCCAGCTCTGAACCCCAGGCCCATGTTCGCATAGTCTCTTTATATATCCTTTTTGATGTATCATAGGATTCTTCATTTTAATGAGTTCAAATCCACATTATCTTTGCTGCAAGTTGTAAATCCTGTACCCTTCTTATGTTCTGTGTCTTAAGAGTGTGCTCTGCTTGGCCAGTGGTTTAAGCTAGAAACTTGGGCTCATTAGTGTAGCTCAAATCTCCCTCTGCTGCTGCTTTTCCTGCTCAGTTGTTTCCATGCAGTTCTTCATCTGATCAGGGATGGATTACTATCATATCTTTCCTTCCCTTTACCTTCCACCCTGTGGACCCAGTGACTTTTACAATATGCAAATTGCTGCCCACTCATTTAAAATCCTATAATGGCTTTCCATAAGTTTCAGGATAATGTTCATATTTCATGGAATGGTCTATTATTTATCTATTCCTGCTTAATCAATAACCCCCCAATTTAGGCGCTTACAGCACAAACAAGCATGGTTTCTGAACATCAAGAATCTGACAATGGCGTGATTGGGTGGTCTGGCTCAGGGGCTCTCATGAGACGATAGGCAAGCTATTGGCTTGGGCTGCCGTCTCTGAAGGCCCAACTAGCTGAGGAATCTCCTTTCAGGCTCAGTCACATTACTATTGCCAGGAACCTTTCGTTTCCTACTACATGTGTTTCTCTACTGGGGCATGCTTTCCCCAATGTCAGAGACTCAGAGAGAGAGAGAGAGAGAGATCAAAAGCTAAAGGTAGAAGAAGTCTTGGTCTTTTAAAACCTAGTCTTAGACATGACCTGCCATCACTTCTCCCATGTGCTATTGGTCATGCTGAACAATCTTGGCAGAAAGCAGGAGAGGGCCACACAAATATCTGAATACCAGAAGGTAGGGACCATTGTGGGGGCGTCTTGGAGACTGATTACCTTACATGGCAGTTAGCAAACTTTTGAAGATCTTGCCGACTTCTCTGGCTTCTTTTCCTCTTGTTCTCCATCAACTTCCATCGTCACTATTAACTATGTCCTTGTACTCTGGACTTGAACCAAACTGAACATCCTGTGAATTGTGTCTTTCAATCTCTTTGTCATCACATGATGTTCCCTCTTCCTGGAGAGTCCTTTCTAGCCCCTTTATTTTTTTGCCCAAATAGCTCCACCTTGCCCTATTTAACTCTTCTCCACCAAAGACCTCTCCTGATATCCCTTTCCCCAACGTTAGGTCTTTCTCTGTGCTTTTGTAGTACTGCTCCAATTTACCTCCATCATGCTACTTTAACTTATATTATAATTATTGGTTTATGAATCCCCTACAGTCTACAATGATGTTCCTGAGTTCAGAGATAGCAGATTATTTATTATCCATTTTATTCCCAATGTCAAAGTGCTGGGACACAATAGGAGTTTAACAAATGTATGATGAATGAGTGAATAAATGAATGCAGATTTTACTGCAGAATATGAATTTTAGGGAGTAAGGAGCACAAGCTTTCCTGAAAAATTTTATTTTATCTCACAATTTGGTGGGTTAGGAATATGGGAAGTCTTCCCCCTAGCAATTCTGTTATGTGTAGCAGTACATGAAATCACCCAGTGGTATTTGGCTAGTGGGTAAGCTTGTCTGGAAAGTTAAAGATGGTTTCACTCATGACTGGCATCTCATTAACCAAGTTTAAAAGATTGGGCTCAGCTGGGAGGCCCCCCCCCTCTGTGGGGCCTCACCAGAATAGTAATTCAGGGTAGTCAGGATCCTCATATGGCTGTTAAGGGATACCAGAGGGAGTGTTTCAAGAGAGCAAGGCAGAAACTTCAAGGCTTCTTCTGGCTTAGCCTTGGAAGCATCACTTATATGGCATTTTGTTAGTTCAAGCAAGTCACAGAGTCAGCTGATATCCAAGGAAAGGAAATTACAAGGTCACAAGTAGCAGATGTCATGGCTCATTGGGAAGACAACCTTGAAGATTAGCTCCCACAACTTTAATCAGACATTGTCATGTTTTGCCTGTGCTCAGTTTCTCTGTTATTGTTCTGGATGAGTAGCTGGATAAAAATTATACCTATAGAATGTTTAAAATAAGTAGATGCCCACCTTGAAGGAAGTCTATCCTCAGGAGGGAGGGCTCCGTTCTTCAACTACAGCATTTCAATGGATAATTTGATAAAGTTTTCAACTGCAGTGTTATCTCTTTCCTAAGGATTCTTTAGAGGTATATAGGGTTATTTTTGATTGTCACAATGACAATCCAATGTTGTCACTAATATTTAATTTTATCTCACAATGTTGGACAGTCCAAACAACAGAGAATTTTCATGTCCAAAATTTTATTAGCACTCCTGCAGAGAAAAACTAAACACATAGAGATATGCATCTCGTATTTACAAATGTCACAACCTAATGTGATTATGATAGGAAAGAATTGGCTCAATAGCAGATTATGTAGGAAAAAAATAGAGATTTTAGATGGATTCAAGAGCCAACACCATGATATATCTGCCAAAAATTGCTGTTATCTGAAGCTATATTAATAGAAATTTCAGTCCAGAACACAGAAAGCTATATTAAAAGAAATTTCTGTTCACTATATACTTGTCAGAACTCTCTTGAAGTTTTATGGTCATTTCTGGGCACCTTGTTTCAAAAGTGGCATAGATAAATCAAAGAATGGCCCCAGGAGGACAAAAAGTCTAGAAGCCTTGCCTTATCTATGGGAATCATGAAAGCTATCTTCAAATATTTGAAATATCGTGTGGAAAAAGGATTAGGTATATCCTTTGAGATTCTAAGAAGTGAAATTAGATGAAGATTTTTTTCTCACAATTAAAACAATTTGGCCCCCAAATGGAGTATTCTGCCTTGTGTGACAATTAACCCTGCTTAGAAATAATGGAGAAAGAGCAGCCACGGGCCATGGGATGATTTTAAGTTAATTAAATATTATGAATGGGACTTCTACATGGAGCGATACCTCTAAGTTACTTTTTATTATTGCGAGGATTTTATGATTCATGAACTTACATTCATAAAATACTCATGGATTCCACCTCACATGCTTCTAGAATAATGCCTCAGCACAAGCTTTGCAACCCCAAAGAAATCCCTTAAGCTATCTAAGATTTTGTTTCTTCAATCACAATGTAAGAAATTGTAGTCCTGACGTATTTCCCTAACAGGACAGCTGTGATAATCAAATTACATAATGGTTTTAAACTGTAAAGCATGTGGAAATGGAAGAAATTATGTATTTTGATTTCTGCAAAAGCTGTGGACTCCCAATATGTATTCCTTTGACTGCCTTATGTCTGAGAGAAATATTAAAAAAAAAAATTTTAAAGGCCATTCTAATGACTTGTAATTGTTTTCCAGCCTTCTGATAAGGTGTGAAGGTCTCTAATAGCTGTCACCAGTGTGTCCTGTGGAGTGATTTAATTAGCATTTTTTCTCTTACTGGCTGGCCTTTATTTGGTCCAATACAAAGTCCAGCTTTTGAACCAAAGGAGACAAGGAAGGGTGAAGGGGAGTTATATTAGCTTAGCTTTCCCCCAACTGATGTTTATTTGTGGGAAAAAAAGTCATCATTATCTTCAAAAACACATTATATAACTGCGTATTGACATCTACTTTGAGATGGCTGCAGTTTTTGAAATGGCCCAAATCCTTCTTATAAGAAATTATCAAAAGGAGAAAGAACACATCCACTTCAGCCAACTTTTGTTGTTTGTAAGGGGTGCAAGATAGTCAAATCAGCCTCAAGCAGCCCTGCTAAATTCTAAGAAGGAAAACCAAATTACCATTTATTTAATGTTTAATTAAATTTATTATTGCTAGTATGCTGGTTTTTAGGTTGAATTTATGGTGCACTAATGTTAGAGGTTTATGCATTCTATGTACACTTTATAGCCCATTGGGGTCTCTCGTATAATCAACGCATACAATACATTTATCCCTGTTTTATGTGAGTTAGAGCACAATTTTACTATTTTAAATGATTATAGAAGTTTGTAGTTATATTTCTCCCCTTTTATCAAGTTGTTAGTGATGTCTATGATTTATTTGATGCCACTTTCTTGATGTGGAACATGATTCCCAATTATGGCAATCTTCCTACAGGGAAAATTCTATTTGGTTCATAACAATACACTTTAGTATGAGATTTCTAAAATGCAGTTACAAAATGAGGCCATGGTATGCATTTTACTAAGAGGTGAATGGCTTTTTTTTTTTTTTTTTTTTTAACGGAAAGTAAAGGTGATAGTTCTTCACAATGGAAATGCAAATACGCTCCATGGAAGGAAAAGTGATTCCTGACCTCCTGGTGGGCCTTACCAATGCTGCTGGTGGTGCCATCCCATTTAGACTCACCCCTCCCTCTCCCTCTGCAAGTGTTCCCATATCAAATAATAGAGCAGAAGGAACAAACATCTTGTCCCCAGTCCAACCCTACACAAACAGAAAAGAACACGGAGGTTGGAGTGCCCACAGGAGTGAGCAGTTTGTGCTGTGGCCCTGGGAAAGGCTGATGTTAGACTGGAACTCACATCTGAATTCAAGTCCAAGATGATTATTCCTGCTATAGAAATGCATATCACCAAGTCTACTCTTTCCCAAGTGTTCCCGTGGTCGTCAATAGTCTTCAGCCATATCCTTGTAAAGTCGGGGAACTTCTAAACCTTTGCCAGGAACAGGAAAATGACATTTGAGGCACCAGAGGAAAAAACTTGGCTGATGTCCTTTCTTCTAATGTATGCGTCTTATGATAATTATTCTTTATTGCCTCCAACCCTTCAGGGCCCCAGGCCTCCCACACCCAGATTCACTGCTTCCTGTGTAGTCAGGATGCTCCATCAGCCTTGATCCTTCAGCCACAGCAGCGGCAACCTGGATTTGTTTTCGCCTTTACGGTTCTGTTGCAGGAAGAGATAGATGGAACATTTAATTTGGCGTTAAATTCTATTCTGGGGCATCTTCCCCTGTGGCAAAGGTGATGTGGATGGTTTGCATTAATGATTTTGCTCAGTTCGACTCATTTTTATGCCCAGGGAAAGTTTCTGCTTAAGCTTTTCTCGCTTCTCTTGCAGTTTTATTTCTGATTTCATAGAGACGATTTCATAGAGTGAAATAGTCTGCTTTCCCTTTGTATGGAGACTACCATTTCCATTAGAAGTGTTGGCGACAACCTTGTTTCTGCAGACACGTGTGGAAAAGGTAGAGCATTTGAATTCTGAGCGGAGCTCTACTCTCAGGGGACGTGGTCTGTGTCAGAGGCACACGGTGGGGAGGCTACATCTGCGAGTTTTTGCCATCCAACATGCCTGCCAGGGAAAGAGATCCATCCTGGCTCTTCCTTTCTATTTTGCATTTTTATGTTTGATTTCACAGTGGATATTGAAGTGGAGGGTTCTGATTCTTTCCCCCTTTGTCCTTGGATCACCGTCAGCAGGATCCACACTCAACTTGCTCTGCGCTTTAGTGTGTTAGAGCCAGAATGCTTTGGAAATTGTCACCACCTCCCAAGCTGTGGTCTCTCAAAGCTTCCAGGTCTCACTGAAGAGCTGCCAGCCCCCAGCTCTGCCAACCATCCCCACCTTTCCAATACGCCATGGGGCATTCCCAGTTGTGGCTTTCTCTGCTCAGAAATGTCCTTTGGTCTGTGTGTCTTCTTAAGGTGACCCCTCTTTTTGGCACTCAACCCCAATTCCTTTTCCACACACAATGGGAAAGTTTGCCCTCAATTTCATCCTCCCACCCAAGCACTGACCATGCACTGACCATGTTAGCCTCGTCATCTTTTTTTCTCAGCCTCTGTCTATTTTTTTATGTCCTGGTGTGTCCTTGGTCAAGAGCTGTGTGTGTGTGTGTGTGTGTGTATACTGCACAGGGAAAAAACACACGATGGTGGGGGCTACAGGGGTAGGGGAGGCTTCTGGGGAGACCGTGGGCCTCTCTCCCTTCCTCTCTGCCCTTCTAGGCTTTCTAGATCACTGATGTTTCCTGGTTGATATGCCTATGCATTTTGGGGCCTGATGGAATCCAGAGCTCTCCATTTCTGAAGAAGTCTTTCTTCCTCATGTTGGTGAAAGAAAAGGAATAAAAAGGGGAGAAAAACTGCCATTAAAACTGATAATCCTCTCCAGAGCCCAAAGCCGTTGAAGACAAAAAAAAAAGATTGTGCAGAATAAATGGCAAAAGAGAAACAAAAAAAGAAAGCCCACAGTTGTTCCTCATGCCTAGTCTGTATCTACAATTCTACCGTTAATGAATATTTGATCTTTTTCTACTAGGATCCCAGCATGCAGTTACCCAGTCTTCTAACTGTGCACAGACTTTTCCAGGCTGGGACTCTGGACTTTGGTACCACTGGGATAGAATCCCCAAGATCCACTGGGGAAGAGATGTTAGGAGTGCTTCCAGCGGTGAGCACTAGATGGAGCTTGTGCTATGTACAAATCCAGCCCCGAGGGTCTTGGGGCGGTTGGTGAAGGCTTTAGCTGGAGGGCAGCATTTTTAAAGAGTGGTAGTTGCTTTGCACAATCCATGTCTTCCTCACTTAGGCCAGAAGCCCAGCTGCTCCTACAGGTGCTCAAAAATTCTCCGTATGTGCATTATCCTTGTGTAATATCCTTACATACACACGCATGCACACACACACACACACACACACACACACTACTTTGACCAACTCTTTACTGGAGGAATGGATGTGTGCCTGGGTCCCTCCCGTCATCTCCACAGTAGCTGGGAGCCCCACATTTGGGGAGAGACTCTCTGGCTTTGTGCACATGCAGCTTCAATGTAATTAGCTGTCTAAATTCTCACCCGCACTGAGCCCATGTGTGTGTTACTAATTATGATTTATTTAAAACACCTCTGTTTGCCATTCTTTGTTCCAGGGAGGGATTTGATTTGAAAGCTGTTTGGAATAGTTGGTTTTACTTTCCTCTGCATTACTTGGACATTTTCTTCCAGTGTTGAGATCTAGGAAGCTTCCACGTATACCTGGGTCCCACTGTGCCGACCTGCTACGTGCTACCTCTCCCTCCAACAACAAAGGGTACAAGGGCAGGTGTGGCTGCGGCATTTAGAAGGAAGTAACTGCCATGGCCAGTGTCACAATGACATGTCCACTGGCCTCCAACTCTGACTTCTAACCCAGATGTTGTGCCCAAGCTTCAAGCCCACACATCATTGCTCACTGGACATCTCCACCCAGTCCAGCTCACAGTGGACCACACACAGTAGCTCTGAACCTGTTGTCCCTCTGCACCTCATCGTGGCCAGGGCAGAGCCTGAGAATCTTTGAATTCCACTCGTCCCGACTCCCAGCCTCCTCTTCCAAGTGTCAATGGGTTCACCTCCTCCCACTCTCTGTTGTGCTTCCTCCGTTCCCAACCCTCCTGATCTTGTCCACAACGTGGCCAGGGGCTCCCCTGGTCCTCCTCTGTCCAATCTTAAGACTCATATGCCATCTGCATCACGGCCAGGCTGATCTTCTCAACACGCCATGTGTTCATGCCCCTTGCGTGTTTAAAAGCCCGTAAAGACCCCCAGCACGCCTCGGCGCACCTCTCCTGAAGAGTCTCGTCTCCCAGCCTGCCCCTGTCCAGCCCAGTCGCTGCAGCTCCCTCCGGCCATGCTGCCACACCCTCACATCCCAGCAGACATTTCCCTCCAACTCAGCTGGAACCAGCCCACGCCTTTTTCTCCTCAGTTTGCTGCTTGTCCGATCCCCACAGTGTATGGTGTCTCCCTTCATGTTACCACAATCCCGGGGCGTGCTGTTTCTCCCAGAGCCCTCGTCACAGGTCCCTGCAGTTCCCTTTGTTTGTCCCCATCCCTGAGATGGCAAACGCCATGGGGTCGGCACTGCACTGCTCCACCCCATAGAGGTGCTCAGTGCCTGGCACTGCACCTAATAGTAGCTCTGTGAACACCCGATGAATGAACAGAAGTCACTAGCGCAGCATTGCAGTGGGCCTGCTCTCCAAATGCCAGCTGGGGTGGCTGCTGTTTGTATGTTTAAGAATATGTGTGTGTAAGAAAGACAGAGAAAGAGAGGGAGGGAAAAAGGGAGGGGTGAGAGAGAGAGAATGAACAGAGCTATTTCTGGGGCTCACAGCAGGTTCTCAGTTTTCTCCCTTTTAGTTAATTATTATCTAAATGAAAACCTGCAGGGCACATGGCATTTTGCTTGCAGCCTGGGGGAGGCTCTCTACAAAGTAAAATATTCATAAAGTATACAGATGTCATATACAACCAATTCATGCCCCGAAGGTGGGAAGAATATTTGTGAAAGAAAGACCAGTGAAAGTGAAGGACGACTAATCAGAGAGTATAGTAATCCGGAGCCCTGGGCTCGTGTCCCTGAGTCTCATCAGTGACAGGGAGGTGCAGAGAGGGACAGAGGAAAGGGCGCCTTTAGCTCTGGAATTGTCGCTGCTAGATGGGAACAAGGGTGCAGTGCACGTGTGGTGGGAAGTGGCTTCACCTCAGGCTCTCACTCTCTGCCCTTCTGGGTCTGTCTCTCCTGCATCCCACATCTGGTGACAAACCCAGATGGAGGCTGAGAGGCCCAGCTGTCCCAGCCTGATGGGAGACCTGGCCAGTGAACTGAGGCCACTCCAGGGCTCCCTGCTGGCTGGCATCACAAGGGGCTTCTCCTTTTTCCCAATCCTTTTTCTCCCCTGGCTAAATATTTGACCCCAACTCCTTCTCAGAGTGTGGCTTAGCGAACCCAGTCTCTGATAGTGCTAACCTACAGTGAAGCTAAGATGTGGTCTGGGATGAGTTTGGGATATGGACCACTTTCTCTGTGACTGGCCAGCAGGCTCCTTCACCAGAGAAAGGTGGACTGCAGAGAGCCCTGGCACAGAGTGGGGGGCAGTGGTTAAAACTCACTGGGGGTGTACTGATGGGAGAAAAGGCACCAGTGGGCACAATATATTAGGCATTTGAAAGGTATGAGGAAAATACTATAACAATGAGCTGGATGGCTACTGCTAGGGATTATTGATGCTCTACAGAGCAAAAGTAAACAGCAGAGAGGAGCAGGCAATTGAAAGCCCAGTGTGAAAGCCAGAGGGCATCTTTGGTTGCAAACAATGAAACTCAAGCAGAGGGGCTGAGAACTAAGCCAGGGACGTGTCAGGCAGGGGTGCTGGGCTTTCCTTGCTTGGTTAACCACCCAACTGAAGCAGGTCTGTTATGCCATAGATGGGGCCCTGATTAGTAACAAATGAGATCCTGGCTGACACATCAGGGGCCTGGCAGGTGAAGTGCAGACGACTGGGGACTAGGAGGCCTGGGGTCAAGGAAGGTGACACAGGACAGGTGGCCATCTGTGAAGATCTCTGTGTCACCTGTTAATGTGTACCAGGGATGATCCCCCAGGGAAGGAACACTAGAAAACCACAGAGCCAAAGTAACGCAGGAAGTTGACATTAGTCACGAACATCTGAGTGGTGTGGCCTTGGTGGCAGAAAGAGAGGTCAGACACGGGTGCACCACATGAACTCACACCCACCCAGACTGATGTCCGCACTACTAACCTGCTAGCATCATATACTAAGGCTGAGGCTCCGAAATGGTATAAAATTCCTCAAGGAGACCACTAGACCCTTGATGGCCAATTGGGTACCGTAGGCCCTTTCCGTCCTGAAAGAGCCTGGGTTTCATTGTCAGAGTGGGGACATATTTAAGCAATGGGTTTGCCTTTCTGATTCAGAAGTCTTCAGCCAAAAGTAGTATCAGGAAGCCTATGACGTGTTTGATTCACTAACTCCGAATTCCTCACATTTTGTGCTGGATGAGAGAGTCCAACTTACAGTAAAGGAGATGTGGAAGGGGCCCTTGACCAGGGGATCCGTGAGACATCGCCCGTGGCACACTGCTCAGCTCCCATGGAACACACAGAACATTGGTGCTTTCTGAAGGCATCGGTGAAGCATCAATATTATGCAAGGATGGGGTGCTGTCCTCAAAGATGCAGTGTACTCACTGAATCAGAAACCTCTTACATGGTACCATGTCTTCAACAAAAAACAGACAAACACATGAGTCCAGAAACTAAGGGGTGGAAATCAGGACTGACCCAAGTAGGACACCCCAAAAGAGCCACTGAGGAATATTGTATACCTCTGGGCTTTGTAGGCTTAGAGGCCTTGGGCCTTCTAAAGATTACACTTTCACCAGGGAACATGGCGGGACTTCAACAGAGTTACAAGTGATGGTGGTGGCCTGGGCACTTTGGGCATCATGTGTCCATGGATGAGTGGACAAGAAGAGGAGCCCCCAGCTTGGGATAAGTAAGTGATCCTGGTATTCAGTAGTGGGTAGAGCTGCCTTGCCCAGTGGGGCCAGGGAGACATATCTATGCATTTCCTGGTACTTCCTTATCTAATGTGACTATGCATGGACAGGTCCAGCACCCCAGCCACAAGAATGACATGGTGATCAGAAGCTCAGGACCTCTTGGGTTAAAGCAATGTCATTAGAGAAGTCACTGTAGCTGGCAGGAAAGTGCTAACTCAGGGTGGGGCAGTCTAAACTGGGTAGTGGACGACACAGCAAATGAGCATCCGTTATGATCCCTAGATTAACAGGCTGTAGCTGGTCCCAGTGGTTTCCTGTTCTAAGTGTCCCTTTTGATGGGAGAGATGGCCAACAAACTATGGCCACTCCAGGGATCCCTAGTGGCTGACATCGCAGGAGGGCTTCTCTCTCTTCCCGATCCTTTTTCTCCCCTTGCTTTTCACAGAGGAAGGAAGTCTGTGGAATCATTCCTGGAGACATTACTCCCTGAATGTACATGGAGAGATAGATCCAAGGGGCCCAGAGATACGGAGATGATAGATCCAAGGGGCCCAGAAGATACGGAGATGTGCTGTCAAGGTCTTCTTCAGGGCAGGAGCTCCTGTCCACATGTGGACCTGATCTCAGATGCTCAGCGTCAACCCCAGCTGAAGGAGTGGCCTTGCCTGAGGTCATGTCCTGTCTCCCTGCTGGGTTGGCCGAGGTTTTTCCAGACTATTTCGCTATCTCTCCCTTTCCCTCTGCCCAGTCCTGCTTCCTCCCCTGTCCCTCTAGTAGTCGGTCCCTGATGGACACCTTGCCTGCCACCCTTTGCCTTGCATCTGCCTCCAGGATGCACCCCGGGGCACCACCCATTGCATGAGTCTCTGCTTCTGGCTCAGATGCTTGAGGACCTGTCAGTCAGTATTAGGATTGTGCAACTGAAGGCAGCTGAGTTCTTCAGGAAGACGTCTTCTCTAGCTCCAACTCAGCTCTGAAACAAGGAACAGAAATCTAGAGCAGAAAACGTTCTATCTTTAGTTTCAAAGTGAAAATCTCCCGTTAATCTTGACTACACTTCTGACTCCTGGTTGCAAATTCATTTCTTCTTGTAGATTCATTGTAGTCCGTTCATGGAACCGGAATTCAATTTAGTGAAGGAAACTTTAATTTAGTGTCCCCATGATTGGAGCAGAAAATAGAAGAGAAATTTCTGTTCAAGACCAGGTGGATAGCAACTTGGTTGGCAGAAAAAGGAGAATCAGGATAAATGCACATGTTTGAAAATGACAATTTGGGGGGAACAATAACAATAATAACTACAGCAGACCCAGTTAACATGATGTCCACGCAACCACTTCTGCTGCCTCCCCCAACCCCCAGGCCTTAGCCACTTTGCGAGGACGCTCCCAGGCCTGGGTCAGAGTGACCTCTTACACACAGGCTCTGGATTCTCCAGTGGGAAGTGGAGGGGCCTGTCACAGAACTCGGGAGGACAGAGAAGTAGCAACTATGGCACCAACACTGACCAGTAAACAGAGGTGATCAAAGGAGACAGGAGGTACATTGTCAGTCCTTTTCTCTTCTTCCTAGTGGGTTGTTCTCAGATGCAGTAGTCCTGTGTGGCCTTTTGGGATATGACATATGGGACAATGACCAGGCGTGTTTTCTTGTGAAGCTGTGGCCATCTTGTTAACACACAGCCTTGGACCGTCCCCTCCTTCCCTGTGTCTCTTCCTCTGCCCTCATTCTCATTGCCCAGGATTTCCCCTGCCTCCTTCCCCTTATGAAGGGCGATCACATGAACGCTACTCATGTGATCCAGGCACAGGCACAGCTGATGTTTACCGAGTTCTTGCTGAGTGGCGGGCATTGTTCTCAACACTGTACAGATATGACATCATGTCTTTTCCACAATGACATCATGAAGTAGGTACAGATATGACATCATGTCTTTTCCACAATGACGCTATGACGTAGGTACAGATATGGCATCATGTCTTTTCCACAATGACACCATGAAGTAGGTGCTGTTGTTATGTCCACATTACAAATGAGGAAAGTGAAACACGGAGAATTTAGGCAACTTTACCACACTACTTAGTACATCTTAGAACCAAAAGTTAGATCAGACATTCTGGCTCTGTCTCTTGGAGGATAGGTCAAGGTCAGAGCATCATGTAAGATTTTCATGCTTCAAATACCACGCGGCCAGAATACCGTGGGAAGTCCTTGCTGGTGAATAAAGGAGAGGTGTTATTGCTTTCTCAAAGGAGACTCATCACCCTCTCTATTAAAGACCACTATTTGCTGAGTTTCCATTATTATCACAGACGATTTGAAAATGAATCTATTCACAGATTATTTTTCTTGTCTGACTGTTGATCATCAGTTCTTCCCAATGAGGAAGGCTCTTGGGGAGCGGGGCCTTTCTCCCCCCTCTCTCATAGGCACAGCATTTGCACCAGGTCTTGGGAAGCTCCAGGATCCACTGGTGCCCTAACTCAGAACATCAGAAGGAAGCTGGTGGTAGGGTCCCTCTGGGGGAGCAGGTTGAGCTTGGTGAGGAGAAACAGACAACCTGTTAGAAATGCAATCTTGGCATGATTTTACCAACCTCCAGTACGCTGTTCCTGCAGGGAATGCCTAAAGTTTGTGAATAGCCTCAAATCTATGAAAATTTTGTGTAGGTCAGTATCTGCATTTATCTTTTTGGTCAGGGAAAAATAGGTTGGATAATGAAGTTCACAAACTCATCTTAGGGAAAGTGCTACATACCTCATTGCTGAATATCACTGCAGTCACCAGATGGCCAAGCGGAGGACTTGGAAGGTGACCATACTGATATTCAGCATGAGGTTGATAGCACTTTTTGCAGGACAAGTTTGTGAACTTAATTGTCCGACCCCATATACATTTTATCAGATTCTCAAAACTATTACTATCATGGAAATAAAACTGAATTTTAAGGACTGGTATTACTTTTATTCTGTATGGCTTTAGGCAAGTAGTTTAACAATTGAGGTTTCAATCTCCTCATGAGGAAATAGGACTTTCTAATGGCCAAGGTTGTTGAGAAGATCAGATGAGAGGAGAAGTGCCTATAGGGGAATGTTATAATTGTTAAAGGATCTTACCATCATGAAATAGGTTTTTATTGTCACTCCCCAACTTCTGAACCTGAGATTGTAGGGTACAGAAGGGGAGAGACTCTAACAGCAACTAAGCACATTACGTCTTAGGTTCAGTTTGTCCAAAATGTGACCCTCAAAAAGGATTTGAGTGTAAGTAGTAAGCAGGAGTTTACCTGGATGTGGATTTCAGGACACCTTGGTGGAGGAGTGTGTGGGTGAGACAGGGAAAGAGGCTGTCAGTGTCTGATAATGAGCAGGATGCTTCCGTAAGCGGCTGGGCCTCAGTCCCTGTCCAGTTGTCTTACCTGAGAGGCAGGTGCACCCCTGCAGAGAGAAGCGCTGGGGCGGAGTCTCAGGGACTTGGACTCAGAGGCCACCTGCATGCACAGGAACGGCAGTGCTAAGAGGAAGCAGAGCACAGACACGAGGGCCCACAGTGTCTGCTGCAGCGAGTTGTAAGTAAGACACAGTCCCATGCATTTTCTGTATTAAATTCTAAGTTAGCGTTCCCAAATGTAGCTTCTCATTAGAATTACTGGAGAATGTAAAAAGAAAGAAAAAAATCAGACGTTGGGGACCCATATTTGGGGAAATTTTAATTCAGAAAGTGTAGATTAAGGTCTGAAAATTGACATTTTACAAAGGCTGTGCAGGTTACTCTGATATCAGTAAGTTTGGGAATCACAGCATTGAAACCTCATTTCAACGTACACATCGTAAGGAAACAGCCTCAGTGTGTTTGGTATTTTATTCAGTATTGTATCCAGATGGTGTCGAAAGCAGGATTCCATTCCAGGGCCCCTCTCTTTGCCTCAATGTCACACTGTCTCTCCCAGGAGCTCCTTCTCTCACAGAGACGGGCACCACATCTCTTCAACCCCAAGGGAAAGAGTGGGAATTGTACCTGGTGAAATATAGAGTCGTAAGCCTCTCCCAGTGAAGTCACGTGTACTACCTTACCAAGAGGATGATGCTTCTGAATGGTCTTTACAAAGCACTCCTTTCTCATTTACTGCCGTCAGATTCTTAATGTCCCCAGCTTAGTCCATTGAAATGTCCTCCTGGCTCACCTCCCTTCTTGCTCTAGTCCTGTGGCAATGCCAGCACAGCTTTTATCGTGCCTCCCTCTTCCTTAGAAATCTACAGCATTCCCCATACCCAATCTGGAAGATGGGGTCAAACATTCTCTTTTTTTGAGACTGAGTCTCACTGTTTCACCATGGAGTTGAGTGTAGTGGTGTCATAATTCACAGCCACTTCAAACAACTGGGCTCAAGTGATCCTCTTGTCTCAGCCTCCTGAGTAGCTGGGACTACAGGTGCCTGCCACAACACCCAGCTTGTTTTTCTATTTTTACGCAGAGATGGGGTCTTGCTTTGCTCAGGCTGGTCTCGAACTCCTGAGCTCAGGCAATCCACCTGCTGCGGCCTCCCAGAGTGCTAGGATTATAGGCGTGAGCTACCGCACCTGGACCTTCAAACATTCCTGAATTAAACAGCATCCGGGCAGAACAGAAGTCTGTCTAGGTATTTGAACAGAGAAAATTAAAAATATGGAATTGACTATTAGATAGGCATTGCAGGGCTGAAAACATGAAAAGGAGATATTGTGGTACTGGGAAAGTTACAGCACAGGAAGGAGCTGAGAACCTAAGGCTAGGGGAGTCAGAGGGAGGAGACTGGGCTCTCAGGAGGCTGGAAGCTCAGTGAAGCCAGCTGTGGAGACAGCCCAGATCTCTGAGGATGCACAGCCACTGGAAGCTCACGGACTCAGAGGAGGGGTCTCTTGGGGGAAGGTTCCCGTCCTCTGAGGAGGAGGGGTTCCTCAGCTTCTGCTGACTTCAGAAATGCAGAGAAAGCCCCTCCTGGAATGGGGCTGGGATCTCTGATGGGAGCCACTGCCCTGTTGGAGCTTGGGCTTGTACTTGTGTGTTGAGGCGGGGAGTCCAGGATCCCAGGGCCTGGGCCGACTGATGGGACACTGCCAACAGGAGGAGTGAACCCACAGGAAGGGCCAACCCCACATCTCGCTTGCCTCCCAGTCTCTAGTGCCAACTACTTGTGAGACCTCACAGGTGCTGAGCTGATAAAGGAGATAAACGGTCTGGATCCCCAGCCCCAGCCCCAGCCCGCGTAGCTGCTCAGGGGATGACTTGGAGGTAAGATAACAAAAGCTTGATAACTGTACGCTGCCTGAAGTGTTAGTTACCAAACATGCTTGGTTAGCCCTTAACAGCTCTCGGCTGTTTGGCTAACGCTCTGTTCTCTTTGGAATGTTCTTCCCATCGACAGGTGGTTTAATCCAAATCAATACTCAAATGTGTCCTCTTTGTGAAACCTTTCCTGCCTCCTCCTTTTGCAAACCCCTAAACTGGAAAAAGCCTTTTCTTGCTTCCCCGTTCCCCTCTACTTTCCTACCCTTATTTCTGCAGGATCTTGACTGTTGCCCCCTAGCCATTAATTCCTGTGCAGGTCTTCAGTGATAATTGTTTTGAGGTTCTGGCTTGTCTTTATCTTACTGGGAATTCCCAAATGCTGGCAGTCGCTCTAGAATCTGAAGTTTGTATTGCTAATGGTGGAATTTTAGATTTTCTTTTACAAGAGGCTGTGAGTGAAGGTATTTTTGGAAACCTTCATATTCATACTTGTGTTCCTACAAACTCATTTAAATTCAGATCCAGCACATGCTTATCCTGCATTAGTATATCCTAAGCATTCTATTAAGCACTTTCACATTCACTGTATCATCCAATTTAATCTTCACAGCGACTCTGAGGTAGGTGTTATTATCCCACATTTATACCTCAGAAAACTGGGGGTCAGCAAGATGCGGTGACAGGCCTGCAGGGGACAGGGCTAGAATTGGAATCTGGGTCTACTGACTCCATTCTCATTGCTTCTCTCTCAATTCTGCATATTTGCAGGCCTGGTTCTCAATTTGATTTGGTTTCCCATAGAATCTGAGATTTGAAAAACGGAGGAACAGTACCTTGATTTTAGCAATGGGTAAGATCTCTCTGGGTATTTTGTCAGCAAAGCATTTGGGGATCCTCTGGGATGAAAGGTGCTGGAGAAAATGTAATAACGCTAATAAATATTCTATGATTTCTCCGGAACATGTCCCCAGGTGAACTACAAGGCGGCTCTTAATGTTACAATAAGAGAAGTGGGAGGCTCAGCAGTTTGGGGTCTTTGGGTGCTGTGGAAACCATAGATCCAGAGGCAGAAGGAAAAACTAAGTCCCTGTGGGGAAACACTTTCTTTCTCCAGAGGGCGAAGATCTCTGGGTATGTGTTTTTTCAGAACATCAGCCCCACATGCTACAGGAGTCTCCTACTTGATGGAGACATTAACTGGAGGTGTGTGATAAAGTAGCAAGAAACAAAGGCTTTCCCCCCAGGGGCCCTTGACCTGGACTTTCTAAATTGGAAAATGGGAGGTTAGGGTGATAAGATCGCCAAGCCTCCTTACAGCTCCAAGATGGAACGAACACCCTCTATTTTGGAATCAGGACTCTTTTATCTTCAAGGTCAAGGCCTTTGTTGAGTCTTCAAGCACTGTTGAAAGATGATGAAGGGTCAAAAGGGCTGGAAACCTTGAATCTCTGGCTTAAAAATTTTGCTTTTCTTGGGTAGGAGTTTTCAATTCTAGCCTATGACCTGGAAGGAGATGAATTAGTAGGGCTCGGGCCCCAGCATGAACATGTGTCCTTGACATAAACGTTAGTGGTCTTGGCCAACCGCTCACAACATAGCTATACAAATTAGCCTAATAATCGCTTGCTCAGCACTTGCAACTGGTCTTGCACTGCCACGGTGAAATGCTAAATAATTCATCACACTCTCTTTTCCTGCTATTGTTGCTTGGAAAGGGTCTTGACTCTGCCCTTTACCGCATCCTCAGAGCTCGTGAGAATTCCGGTGTGGGGAGGAAGACGCGTGAGGCTCCGAGGATGCCCGTCCCCAGGGGACAAGCACAGTCACGGTTTCCATGGCACCCCGAGACCCCAAACTGCTGAGCCTCCCACTTCTCTTATCGTAACATTAAGAGCCGCCTTGTAGTTCACCCGGGAACATGTTCCGGGGAAATCATAGAATATTTATTAGCGTTATTACATTTTCTCCAGCACCTTTCATCCCAGAGGATCCCCAAATGCTTTGCTGACAAAATACCCAGAGAGATCTTACCCTAAAATCAAGCCTCTGTTCCTCCCTTTTACTTCCCCATACCCCTTCCTTTTTCCTTCTTCAATCCATTTTCACTTGGATTGTTAGGACTCCCTGTATCTTTTTTTTTTTTTTTTTTTCCTGCAGTTTTTGGCCAGGGCTGGGTTTGAACCCACCACCTCCAGCATATGGGGCTGGTGCCCCACTCCTTTGAGCCACAGGCACCACCCAACTCCCCATATCTTAACAAAGGATATCCAGATCCTTAATCCTGTGATATCAGTTTCCCTGGCAGCTGTGACCAATCACCACAAACCTGGTGGTTTCGAGCAATGCACATGAATTCTTTTAGAGTTCTAGAGGTTAGGAATCCTAAATGGGGTTCACTGGGCAGGAACCAAGGTGTGGGCCAGGCCATGCTCCCTCTGAAGGCTCTGGGGGTGGGGGAATCCTTTTCCTGCCTTTCCCCACTTCTGGGCCTGTATTTCCTGCATTCCTTGGCTCATGGCCTCTTCTGCCATGTTCAAGGCCAGTGCTTAGCATCGCTCTCTGCAGACTTCACATGGCCTTCTCCACTATCAAACCTTCCCACCTTCCTCTTAGGAGGACATTTGTATCACATTCAGGGCCTGTCTGTGTAATCCATTATGACCTCCTCATCTCATCTGCAAGGTCACATTTGGTGGTGTTCACAGGCTCCAGCCTTGACGTCTCTAGGGGCCATCATTTGGCCCACCATGCCTGGCAGCACCCTCCACAGCAAACGTACATCGCAGCCAAACTGAGCTGCTTAGTTCCGTTCAGAAAGCTTTGCATGCCTCTGCTTCTGTCTCTGTTCTTAATTGTCTGCTTGCTTCCTTTCTTCCGTGATGCTGGGTTCTCACCGCCTCACTCTGGACCCCCCAGTCTGGCTCTCTGGGGAAAAAAGCTGTGCACTGGCTTCCTGTGCAGCCATGTGCCCCTGCCTGCCAGGACTCCAGGGCCCACTGCAGTGTCCTCACACCAAGCACCAGTAGGAAAGGCATAGAAAGTGTTCCTCAGGGAACAATAGGACATGCAATGTTTTCAGGTTGATTGCACAACCTATGCTTTTGACATTTAAGAAATATTTATTATTCACTTAATAATATTTATCAAGCTCTCTCTCTGATCCTGGTCCAGTTCACAGCAATGAAGAGGCAGGTCTTAGCCCCTAATAAATTTAAGACATAGGGAGAACTTTGGACATCAAACAACAGTTGTGAGTCTGGCCACTGCTAAGTAACAGGGGAATTCTGGGTGAGGTAAGACCACAAGACAGGAGGGCCCTCTGGCTGCATGGTGGAAATTGATGGAAATTAATTCAACAATTAGAGATTCTTCTAAAAGGACAATCATAATATTATTATTCATAACAAAGACCCACCTTCCATTTGCACAGTGCTTTTTATGAGATATGACCATAATGTAATAGAGAAATTAAAAAAAAAAACATGACAAATTATATTATAGGGAATCTCAGTATTGGAAAGGACCTTAAAGGTCATGTTGTTCAACTGTCTTTCTGATGCAGCTGTTCTCTCTGCAATGTGCCCAGTGAGTGCTTGCCTGAAATCTGCTTGAAAATCTCTGAGGGGTGTTGTTTTCTACAAAAGTCACCTTGGATTCTATGTGTACATTACAGAATATAGAGGAAAGAGGGCTTCCTATACTTACCATCAATATATCTGCATACATACATGCGTATATATATCAATACAAAATTTGTAGATGTTGTATATAGAGATATATATGTGTCCATGTTTATATATATGGGATTTGTATATATATGTGTGCATATGTTTGTGTAAAGCAATTATTCTGCAATTCTGTAATTCAGAGAGAGGAGCCCCCAAAATATGTAGAAAAATAGCAACACTGTTGGAGCCCATCAGGATATATAAACACCCATCTCAAAAGTGGCTGCTTTGAGCAGGAACACATACATGCATAAAGAGGTATGGAGGTATTTAAAGATGATTCCCCTTATGATTATTTCAAAATAATTTAATAGGGATAACATCCACAGAACAGCTTGTCATTTTTCCTAACACAAAGGTAATAATGAGGACAGTTTAGGGAAAAGATTGTGAGCCTCGGACAGACATGATATCAAATCATGGTTCTCCTACTTAGAAGTTGTATAATCTTAATGAAGTTATATAATGTCTCTGAGTTTTACTTTTATCTGTAAAATGAGGCTAATGCCATTTTCCTTATAGGCCAGTTTCAGAAATGTTTAACCCATAGCAAAAACTTTTCTATGCTTTCATGAATAGGTTGGGATGAGTCTTATATCTACTTTTATGGTAAATAAGATAAGAAATAAGAATACAAGATCATTTTTCAAAGGTTCCACAATTTTCTAAAGACAAAGACTGCGTTATTGATTCTGATATACTGTTATTTTCTTTGTCCCTGAATATGTGTGTTGGTTTTCCTTTGTTTTTTAAAGAATAAATAGAAAAGTATGCCTATCATCTCCCAATGCTTTGTCTGATGTTTTAGCTCTGGTTATTGGTCTACTCAGTGACCTAAGGTAGGTGTGTTAGGGTCCTCAGTTTTGAAAGCAGAATTTGTTATGGACAACTTTAGAAAGAAGTGTAGGTTATTGGCCTACTCAGTGAGCTAAGGTAGGTATGTTAGGGTCCTCTGTTTTGAAAGCAGAATTTATTATGGATGACTTCAGAAAGAAGCATATTTAAATATAAGGATCCTCTTTTTAGGATTCTCTTATCATCTGAGCATCTTTTCATGTTCACCTGAGGCTTAATGTTACCTCTTTCACCTCTCTTCCTACTGTAGCCAGTTTTACAACACGGTGGGACCCCATTCCTCCACCTGCATGTGATTTACTGAGGCCACATCACCCTAACCTCTCATTAAGTAAACCAGCTCCGGCATCACAGATGAAAGGGTTGCTATATCTTACGTCAGGATTCAGTGAGGGGGTTCGAGGGGGTCACTGTCCATGTTATGGGGTAAGAGATCCACAATAGTAACTGGACCCCATGCAGTTGGAAAGGAAGTAGGAAAGTGAAGGTCCATAAAGGGGGTTGGAGGAACAGAAAGTGAGTGGGAGCCAAATGGACAATCTGAAGTGCAGCCGCAAAGAAGGGTCTCCAGGAGAACTGCGGGGAATGTTGCCTCTATTAACTTATTGTCTCTGCGGGTCTGCAGACAGGTGTCTACCGGTGAGCCTGCGTCTGCTGCTGCTGGTTTATAGGATCAGCACTTGAGAAAAAGGGCTGTATGTGGAGCAGAGGGAAGGAGAACAAGATGAAACCTATTGGATGATTCTGCACATGTCTGTGATTACACCAGACTATGGCACCTTCAGAGAATATCACTTGACTTCTACCCTCTAAATCTTGTGAAAATTTTTCTTTTAGTCAATTTTATCTCTGAAATACATACACAAGAAATTCTAATATAAGTTGTTTCAGTTAAACCAAGTTGATATAGAATAATCCTTCAATATTGCATGCTAAAGAAAACAAATATATCTCGGTTGTATGTATGTTTGTCTGCTGTTATCTACGTCAGCTGATCATTTATATCAGGAGGTAAGGATACCTTCTTGTGATGTAGTCTATCAATGGCAAGTTGCAATTTATTTATTTATTTATTTTTATATTGTGGTAAAAGTCACCTCCAACTAAGGGCAATTCAATATGTTTTGAATGGGGATACATATGCCATATGATTCATAGCCCAGTGAAAACTTGTAAGCCTTTAAACTAGGACATATGAACTATTCAAATTTATTATTTTAAACATTCTTTAGGTTCTTCTAGGTCCTTTGTATTTTCATATAAATTCTAGAATTAATATGTAACTTTATGTAAAATATCTGGCTAGAATTCTTGCTGGAATTGCATTAACTTTACAGAAAATTTGGGGAAAAATGACAATTTAACAATACTGAGTCTTCCAGTTCATGGACATCTCATAGGTCTCCATTTACTTTTTTTTTTTTTTATTCTTAGTAATATTTTGAATTTCTCAATTCAAAGCTCTGGTATATCTTTTGTCAATTTTATCCCTAAATACTTAATGTCTCATGATACTATCATAAATAGCCTTTTAAAATAATTATATGTTATTCAGATTTTCGAGACTGATATTTATAATGTATAAATGCAATTTATGTTTGTATCCTGTTACCTTCATTCACTTCTAAGTCCTAATAGTGTTTTTTAAAAGATTCAGTTGGATGTTCTACATAAACTACCATAATATTGATGAATGAACACAGAATTTCTTTCTTTCTAATTTTTATGTTTTCAATTTACTTTTCAAGCCTTATTTCACTGGCTAGCAACTCTAGAACAATGTTGAATATAAATAGTTAAAAGAATATACTCACTCTTTTCCTGAAATAAAAGGGAAAGAGTTCAACATTTTACCATTAAGTATGTTGTTAATCATAGGGCTTTTTGTAGAAGTTCTTTGTCAGATTGATGCAGTCCCACCTATTCCTACTTTGCTTAGAGTTTTAACTATGAATGGGTATTGAGTTTTGCCAAATAATTTCTCAACTAAAATGATCCTATTTTGATATAATACATAGTTTTCTCCTATATATCATTATTTTGGTGAATTATGTAGACTGACCTTTGAATATGAAAACAACCTTGCATTCCTGGTATAAACTCCACTTGGTCATTATTTGGAAATCTTATATATTTCTGGGTTTAATTTGCTAAACTTTTGTGAAGGATTATTGTATTTATGTCTAGAGATGAATATTTGACCATACTGTAACTAAAATTTCTTATGTTTTTGATAACAGAATTTTGATGGCTTTATAAAACAAGATGTGAAATGATCTGTCTCCATTTTCTGAAGTAGTTTTTAAATGACTAATTATTTCTTCTTTAAGTATGCCATAGAATTCACAATTAAACCATCTTTACCTCATGGTTATAAATATCACTTAAAAAACTAGATGTGGGCTATGTTTATTTTCTATATTTTGTGTTAACTTTACGAAATTGTATTTTCAAGTAATTTTTTCATCTAAGTTGTTAAATTTACTAACATAAAACTGTTTATGTTCCTTATTATACTTTTTATTCCCATAGGATCTATAGTGATATCTTTATTTAAGTTTCTGATGCTGGTAATTAGTGTATTCTCTTTCTTCCCAATTGATTTCACTCAGCTTTTCTCAACTTCATTAACCATTCAAAGAGCTATAGTTTGTTTTATATTTCTTCTACTTATTTTGGGGTGTATTTTTTTCTTCTTTTCTAGCTTCTTATAATGGAAACTTAGATCAGATGTCTTCAAAGTAGTGAATTCTGTCCTAGCACCATTTTACAGGCATCATAAACATTTTGATATCTTGTATGTTTACTAACATTTAGTTCAAAATAATGTTGTCCCTGGGTATATGCAAAGGATTAATTCCAGGACCACAAAATCCAGATATACTAAAGTTCTACAGGTATAAATGAAAAGTTGGGCCCTCCATATATGTGGATATTGCATCCTGAGAATATGTGTTTTCACTGGGGTTAGTTGAAAAAAGTCCACATATAAGTAGCCTCATGCAGTTCAGATCCATGTTGTTCAAGATTCAACTACATTTTCTAATTTTTGTTATTAATTACATTTTGGTCAAGGAATTATTTAGAAGCATATTAATTTCCAAATAGTTGACAATTTCTATATAACTTATAATTATTATTTTCATATTTAATATTTTGTTATCAGGGAGTATATGGTCAGAAGATGGCCAAGGGGAGCACTTTGAAGGTGACTACAGTGATATTCAACAATGAGGTATGTAGCACTTTTTCAAGGATGTTTGCAAACTTAATTGTCAGACTACATATGAGGACAGCTTTGATGATCATTCCAGTAAAAGTGTTCCAAAATTTTTTTGAACAGTGGACTAAACACTAGTGTCAATGCATAGCTGGAGTACTACAGAGGTAACTGTAGTACTATTCAGCAATGAAATATGTAGCATTTTCTAGGATGAGTTAATGAACTTAATTGTCCAACCTCATATGTGCAAGATTTCAGTCTTCTCCAATATATTGAAACTAATTTTATGGTCCAACATATGCTCTATATGTACATATGCTGTAACATGTATATTTGAAAATATCTGTATTCTATAGTTTTAGGATTATATTGTTCTAAAATTCTTAATTAGATCAAGGTAGTTTATAATGTTATACAAATATTCGTATGTCCTTATTGATTTTTTTCTATAGATACTCTAGCAATTTCTCAATGAGGGATTTTAAAATCTTCAACTGTAACTTTGTATTTTTCTATTTCTGCCATTATTCCTGTAATTTCCTGCTTCATATATTTTGAAGCTCTACTATTAAAAGTAGACACAGTTAGGAATGTTGTGTCTTCCAGAAGAATTGTTCCCTTTTTATCATTGAGATATATCATTCTTTGTCTTTGGTAAGATTTTTTGTTGTTGTTGTTAAGTTATGTATTTTGTTTGATCTCAATATAGCCACACATTTCCTATGATTACTATTTGTATGATTTATCTTGTCACATTATTTTACCTTTAATCTATCAGGCTCCTTGTAGTGAATCCTTACAGTGCATTTCTTGTAGACAGTATTTCTTATAGTTCATTTCCAGAAGAAAGTGTATTATAACACTTGAGATGGTTTCTCATAACATTGAATTTATATCATTTTTCTTTATAATAATGTCTTTTTCTCTCTCTCCTTCAGTTTGGATAATAAATAGAAATCTGTATAAGCTCACTGACCATCTCTTCTGGCTGCTCTAATCTGCTTTTAAGTCCATTCAGACATTTCATTTCAGATACCATAATTTCGTGATTAGAATTTCTAGTTAGTTTTTAAATCTCCTATGAGATTTCTGTGCATTTATTCAGATACTTGATGCTATTTTTATTGTATTACATTTTATCACATTTATAATAGCTGTTTTAATGTTCTTATTTGCTAATCTAGTGGGATCATCATAGGGTCTGTTTCTGTTGGCTTTTTTTTTTCTTGATTATAGGTCGTTTTTCCCTTCTTTACATGTCTAGTAATTTGTTATTATATATTAGATCCTGTAGGAGATAAATTTTAAGGAGTCTGGATTATGTTATCCTTTTAAAAAGAAAACTGAATTTTGTTCTGGCAGGTTGTTAAATTGTCAGTGGATCTTTTTGGCCCTGTTAGGATATCTTTGTTATTTATTAGGACTGGTCCAGTTCAGTGTTGTACTTAGCTGTAGGGTATGGGTCTTACTCCTGAGGGTTGACCTTTGTGAGGTTTCAGTGGAATGTCCAAGGCTCTCAGTAGTCTCTATACTTTAACTCTTAGAATTGTACAACCTCTAGTGTCTACATTTAGCTCTAAGTTTCAGAGCATTCATTCCCTGATATGCCTTGGTATTACCACTTGAATAGTCTTGTACAGCTTTCTTTGTGCAGCTCTCTCTTCTCCTTTATCCTGTCCTGCAAATTCAAGGAGTTTTAGTCGCTCTAAATGCTCATGTCTCTTTCCATATCTCAGAGAGACTAATGTGCTCTGCTTGAGTTCCACTTTGCTGTGCTATTTCCTAAAAAGTGTCCTTGGTCAAAAAACATAATACCTCCTGTGAGTGCTGGTAACATGCATTATCTTTCTGAACCAGTCTACAAATGAAGGATATTGACTATTTTGTTGACAGCTTTTAGGTAAGTGGAGAAAATACAATGGAGTTACAAAATAAGTTTCTTTCAAGTCATTTGTTTGAGAAGCTAAAATCTCTGTGTTGCACAAATGGCTGAATCCCAGGGAAACAGATAAATGTAGACCAATGAGAAAATGATTTTCAGAAGGTATCTTACCATATGATGTATACCTGAGTACAGTAACATTAATCACAAAACTATTACTTTTAAAGACAAAGACATTAGGGTTGCTGCTTTAGTTTTCAGCAACTACAAGGCAATCTACTTCAGTAATTAGGGCAGAAGAGTAAGTCCATTCTCTTTTGAATAACACTCCATTATGTAGACAATGATTGAAACAGTTCCCAGGGATCCTGGATTTATAGACACATTTTTTACTACATTTGAACAATTTACATCTCAACAGCCTTCAAATTCTTCAAAATGTTTGGATCACTAGCCAGTTATAGGTATGTGCAATTACAACATATGCAATATTCGATCACTGGAGAAGAAAATGTTATATTCAAATGTTATATCCAAATGTTATAGTCTAGGTTGCTACAAATACAATTCTGAAACTAGATCATATTCCCAGTTAAATTCTATGTGAAAAGATGTTGAGCATTTCGTCTGTATGCCCATTATGTTATATCACATTTCATCTTGTATGATGTTTTAATGTAATACCTCTCATTTATTTATCTATTTGCTTATTGTCTATTTTCCCAACTATAATTATAAGGTCCATTAGAACAGAATCTTTGTAGGTTTTATCCATTGCTCCCTCTTCAGAGATTAGAATAGCAAACAGTATGTGCTCAGTGAATAATTTTTACACGTGTATTTTATCTCTTCTTGCTAGATAATAAATCCTTGAAGACAGAATCTTACACATCTCTAACATCTGTTTGCCTATGGAAGATCCTCAATTAATAATGATTGAATGATTTGATAAATGAATGAAACCTCTGAACATTTCAGTTAATGTCATTAAGTATGAAAGTTGAAATAGGGCTTGAATGTTCAGCAGTAAGAGAAGAAGGGAAGGTCCAGATCCTGAAAAGAAAGGGAATATTTTCAGTTTTGTGAAGATTCCTTCCTGGCTTTGGCCAGCAGCCACAAATGCCCTCTGGTGATTTCTACAGAAACACTGACACTGACTCCAGAAGGTGTATTGTTGCGCTAGGGAGGTCAGGGACTGGAAGTTGGATTTCACACTCTTTTCTTAGCTCTGTTTTGCTGTCTTTGCACGGAGTGACCTTGGAGAATCATAGCCTCTTTTTGCTACTCTGTCCCCATGGAGATGAGAGAGCAGAAGAGAAGAGCTTTTTTCCCCCTTCCCACGTAAGTGTTTGTTTTTAGCCTCATGAATTTGCCAGAGTGCTTAGATACCGAGGTGACAGATGTCAGAGAAAATGTGACAGCAAAATAACTTGTTAGGAAGCTATATAGAAGTAAAGTGTATTCCTGAAGGGGTGTGTAGAATAGGGTCTGGAATAATTTAGTGAAAGCATGGACATCTTTATATGAATTTATTAGCTAGGCCATTTAACCTTGATTCAAATAGGATCTTCAGCTGAGGTCAAGGGGATGAGGTGGTTCTAATGGGCATTGATCAGAGTCACCCCCTAGGGGTCTTAGGTAAGGCATGAAAGGCGGAAACTGAAGCCAGAAAGAATAAGGATTGAATGTGCCACCTGTCTCCACTAACAGAGTTGGCCTATTGTGGTGATTGCTATTCCAAAATTGAGTTGCTGACTCCAAAAGTGCCACAAATCACAATATGCTACTCTAGCTTAAGCCATCTACAGTTCCATTTCTGTTTGAGTCGTAAATAGTCCTGCCATGGACAACCAAAGAGATAGAGCATTTTATTTATTTATTTATTTATTTATTTATGGGCTTCTTTGTTACCTGTCTGTAAAATACGGGGTCAGGGAGTGTTGGGTAGAGATGATCATGAAGATGAAAGAAAGGCTCAGGGAAGAGACCAGGGGAGCATAAAACCTGTACTTATTTTCCTAACACCTTCATTTGCAGCCACGTCACAAGAGAGAGTTATTCAGAGCAATACAGAGTTGCCATAACAACTAATAAATTGTAATTTGTCAAAGAAGGGGGAATAGAGTCAAGGGTACCAAAGAAAAAACACAAACAAAAAAAAAAAGAAGAAAAAGAGAGAGAGAGAAGAAATTAATTTAAAGAAGGAAAGAATGAGTTTTCAGTGAACATTGACATGAATTTAAGTGTGTTTTAGACTACGTTAGTGTGAAATATATGATAATGAATTAAAATATGGAAGAAGAGATGAAGAAAATGACAGCCATTCATGTAAGGGTATATTTAAAAAAAAAACAGAAGTTTTAAAAGTCAAAGAGTTGATTTGAGGTAGCAAACTAGAGGACGGTCTCACACATGCACCCACACACACATGCACACACACTACAGGAGATGAGCTTGGGATTGCCATGCAAGGTCAAATTGACATAGATGACTTTTGTTTCACGATTTCTTCCATGACTAAATAGACACATTACATGTGGGGGTAGTAGCAGTGTGTCCATGTGGGTCATTGCATTTTCATGTACTCCCCTCTATCTCTTAGACCACAATTCTGTATCATGACCACAACACATCCTCCCTCCCCCCCCCCCAAAGCTGCCTGAAGAACTGAACCAGCAAGAGGCATAGAAGAAGAATTTTGGGAAGGGGGGCTGGGAGGCAGCAGAAATGCCTGATAGGTTCTGCCAAATTCCAGGCTGCTAGGTCGAGGAGATGAGTGCCATCAGCCACTCAGCAGATCTTTTATGGATTCCAGATTCAGACTATATGGTTGGACATGAAGTGCTGGAAAGAGAGTGGTTCATGACCATGGTGAGGGTGAAAGTGTGTTTGGGTCCATAGTTGAGAGTGAAATGTAGGGACCTTGGAAAGGGAACAAAAGTCATTATCTGGACACTCTCTTCCGAAGCTCTCCCGGGAGTCAGACAGGGAGCGACCCCATGAACTGAATGAGGGAGAAAGAAGCTGAAGTATGTTCCTTAGAAAAAAGAGTCACAGGGATATTCCCATTTAGAAAGAGGATTAAGGTGTCTCAAATCAGGAGATGAAAATCCCTAGTCATTACACATCTGCTGCTCTCACCTTCCACAGGGAGCACATGGACCCTTTCTGCTGCTGAGTTTAGCTAACCTCCCTTGTGAGGAGGGCAGATCTTGGTCCCTTCCATGGGCTCAGCCACTGTGCCTTTGAGCAGAATAACACTGATAAAGTGTGGCTGTGTCTGTTCTCCATTAGAAACATTAGCAAACTCAACTACAAAAGGCCACAAGGCAGGAAAAAAAAACAAAAAAACAAAACTTGGGATGTGCAAAGTACAATGGAAATCTCCCAGCTGCAAACAGAAATGTGTTTGGCTGCCAAGACAGAGGGACCTTGCAGAAGATAGAGCATAAAAAGAACTGTGCACGAAACAAAAGTCAGAACACAATGGTATATATTTCAGGCACATGAAAAGATATGTGGCAGCCATACTAAAGAGACATGATTTTCCTAAGGAATGGGGGCAGAGGGAGAGCAGAAACCCAATCAGCCAATGCAATTGTGGCACAGCAACAGATCTGGCCCTGTAAAGGGAGAGAGGGAAAAAATCTTATTTTTTATGAATTAATCTCTAGTTGGTTTTCATAAGTTGTTCAGAAACAAGCGAGCATATGAATAATACATACTGTACACAGGCCTCCAAACACAGAACTACCTCCAGTTAAGACTGTTAAAATGAAGGCATTTTGAGAAAGATAATTGAGTAAGGCAACCAGAAAGAAGGCATCTTTTTTAAATTTAATTTTTATTAAACCATAACTGTATATGTTTATGGTGTGCAATGTGATGATTTGATGTACCATGTGGAATGTTTAAATCAAACTGATTAATATAACCATCACCTCACTTACTGATTTTTTTGTGGTAAGACATTTATAATATACTCTCAGTTGTTTTGAAATGTACCCTTGCATTGTACAGATTAGGTGAGATCCCACCAAATACCCTCCCTCCACTTGCCCTCTCCTCTCCCCTCCCCTCTCCCTCCTCTCCTCTCCTTCTTTCTGGACTATATTTGTGTTTTGTCATTAGTATGAATGTGTAAATGATTATATCTTGGTTCCAAAATAGTATTGAGTAAATTGGATACCTTATTCTTTTTCCATTTTCGTTCCATTCTTGAGATACTTTACTCAGAAAACTGTGTTCCAGCTCTATCTAGGTAAACATAAAAGATGTAAAATCTCCATCTTTTTATGGCTGCATAGTATTCCATGGTATACATATGCCATAATTTGTTAATCCATTCATGGGTTAATGGGCATTTGAGCTGCTTTCACGATTTGGCAATTATGAATTGGGCTGCAATAAACATTCTGGTGCAAATGTTTTTGTTGTAAAATGATTTTTGTTCCTCTGGGTAGATACTTAGTAATGGAATTGCAGGATCAAATGGTAGGTCAATATTTAGTTCCTTGAGAATTCTCCATACTTCTTTTCAAAAAGGCTGTATTAGTTTGCAATCCCACCAACAGTGTAGAAGTGTTCCCTTCTCGCCACATCCATGACAACATCTGTAGTTTTGGGATTTTGTGATGTGAGCTAATCTTACTGGAGTTAGGCAATAGCTCAAAGTGGTTTTGATTTGCATTTCTCTGATGATGAAAGAGGATGATCATGTATTTTTTGGCCATGCACCTATCATCTTCAAAGAAGTTTCTGTTCAAGTCTCTTGCTCACAAAGAAAGAGCAAAGTTGTTTGCTCTTTTCTTATTGATTAATTTGAGTTCTCTGTACATTCTAGTTATCAGACCTTGTCAGATCATAGTATGCAAAAATCTTCTCCCATTCTGAAGGCTGTCTGTTTGCTCTACTTGCAGTGCCATTAGCTGTGCAGAAGTTTTTAGCTTGATCAGATCCCAGTAATATATTTTGATATTGCTTCAATTGACAAGGAGCTCCTCCTCATAAAATATTTTCCCAGGCCAATATCTATAAGTTTTTTCCCTGCACTCTCTTCTAGTATTTTTATAGTTTCATGTCTTAAATTTAAATTTTTTATCCAGTGAGAATTAATTTTTGTTAGTGGTGAAAGGTGAGGGTCCAGTTTCAGTCTTCTACAGGTTGCTAGCCAGTTCTTCCAGCACCATTTGTTAAATAGGAAATATTTTCCCCAATGTATGCTTTTGTTAGGCTTATCAAAGATCAAATGATGATATGTGGCTGGGTTCAACTCTAGATTCTCTATTCCATTCCATATATCTACATCTCAATTTTTGTGCCAGTACCATGCTGTTTTGATCACTATAGATTTGTAATATAACCTGAAGTCTGGTAATGTGATGCCTCCTGATTTGTTTTTATTTCTAAGTAATGTACTGGCTATTTGAAGTTTTTTCTGATTCCATATAAAATGAGGTACTATTTTTTCAAGTTCTTTAAAGTATGACATTGGTGCTTTGGCAGGGATTTCATTAAATCTGTATATTGCTTTGGGTAGTATGGACATTTTAACAATGTTGATTCTTCCCAGCCATGAGCATGGTATGTTTTCCCTTTTGTTAACATCTTCAGCTATTTCTTTTCTCAGGGTTTCATAATTCTCATACTGAAGATCTTTCACATCCTTTGTTAGATAAATTCCCAGGAAGTTCATTTTCTTTGTCACTACTGTAAAAGGAATAGAGTTCTTGACTATATTTTTGGCTTGACTATTGTTGGTACATATAAAAGCTAATGATGGATAAGTAGTGATTTTGTATACTGAGACAATGCTATATTCCTTGATCACTTCTAAGAACTTTGTTGATGAATCCTTAGGGTTTTCCAGGTATAAGACCATATCATTTGAATACTCTTGATCTCCGTATTTTTCCTGATTATGATGGCTAGGACTTCCACTACTATGTTGAATAGCAGTGATGACGATGGGCATACTTGTCTAGTTCCAAAGCTGAATGGAAATGTTTTCAATTTTACTTCATTCAATATGATATTGGCTATGAGTTTGTTGTATATGACATTTATCATTTTAAGAAATGTCCATCTAAGCCTGTTTTCTTAAGTGGTCTAATCATGAAAGGATGCTAGATATTTTCAAAAACTTTTTGTACATCAATTGATTGAATCATATCATCTTTGTTTTTTATTTTATTTATGTGGTGTACTATATTTATAGATTTATGTATGTTGAACCAACCTTGTAAACCTGGGATAAAACTAACTTGATTATGGTGTATAATTTTTTTTGATGTGTTGTTGAATTCCGCTTGCTAGGATCTTATTGAAAAATTTTGCAATGATATTCATTAATGATATTGGTCTATTGTTTTCTTTGTTTCTTTCCTGGTTTGGGGATCAAGGTGATATTGAATATTTTTACAATGATATTCATTAATGATATTGGTCTATAGTTTTCTTTTGTTTCTTTCCTGGTTTGGGGATCAAGGTGATTTTTGCTTCATAGAATGTTTTGGGGAAAGATTCTTTCTTTTTCTATGTTTTGGGAAAGTATATGTAATATAGGTACTTGTTCCTCTTTGAAGGTTTGGTAGAATTCTGATGTGAAACCATCTGGTCCTGGACATTTGATTTTTGGGAGATTTTATATAGTTGATTCTATTTCAGGGCTTGATATAGTTCTATTCAAAATTTCTAATTCTGGTTGACTATTGGAAGGTGGCGTGCTTCTGGGTATTGGTCCATTTCCTCCAGATTTTCATATTTCTGAGCATAGAGGTTTTTGTAGTAATAATTGAGTTTTTTTTTTAAATTTCTGTGGTATCTATTATTATTTCTCCTTTATCATTTCTGATTGATGTTATTAATTATTTTACTTTTCTGTTTCTGGTTAGGCTAGCTAAAGTTTTATCAATTTTATTAATCTTTCCAAAGAACCAACATTTTGTTTCATTAATCTTCTGAATTTTTTTTGTTTTCAATTTTATTTAATTCTGCTCTCATTTTGGTTATTTCTTCTGCTGGGTTTGTGGTTGGATTGTTCTCCTTTTTCAAGTTGCTTGAGATGACTTATTAGGTTCCTGACTTTCTCTATTTCTGTTTTCTTGATGAATATTTCTAAAGTTATACATTCCCTCTTAGGATTGCCTTTACAGTACCCCATGAGTTTTGATAATTTGTGTCTTCATTATCATTTTGTTCCAAAAATTCAATGATTTCCTCCTTAATCTCATCTTTGACCCAGCTATCATTCAGCCTAAGGATATTTAGTTTCCATGACTTTGTTTGAGTATGATGATTTTTGTTGCTATTGAGTTCAACTTTTATTCCATGATGGTCCAAGAAGATACAAGGAATAATTTCTATTCTTTTAAATTTGTTGAGGTTGAACTTATATCCTGAGATATGATCAATTTTGGAGGATGATCCATAGGCTGATGAGAAGAATTTGTATTCAGTTTTATTAGGATGAACTGTTCTGTAGATGTCTGTTAAGTCCATTTGTTCTAGAGTCAAGTTTGTATCCATTATTTCTTTACTTAGCTTCCTTTTGGAGTATCTGTCCAGAACTGACAAAGGGGTGTTAAAATCTCCAACTATTATAGTGCAGGAAAATATCAAATTGTTCATATCTGTTAGAGTTTTGCTTTATAAACTGAGGAGCATTCCAGTAGGGTGCATAAATGTTAATTATTGAAATCTCTTCATAGTGAGTGTTCCCTCAACAAATATCTAGTTTTCATCCTTGTCTTTCCTTATCTTTGTTGGCTTAAATCCTACAATATCTGCAAATAAAATTACAACCCCTGTTTTTTTCTGATTTCCATTTGCCTGTATTATAAATGTCTATCCCTTCTCCCTGAGTCTTTTTTGATCCTTTGAGGTCAGTTGGGTTTCTTGTAGACAACGGATACCTGGCCAGAGTTTTTGTATCCAGTCAGGCAAACTGCGCCTCTGTAGAGGACAATTTAAGCCATTCACATTAATTGAGAGAATTGATAGGTATAGTAGGGTTCTGGCATCATGTTTTTTAAAGGTACAGTGTATATTTTTAATCCTTTCACCATTGTACAAGTTAGGTTTTCTTTGATAAATTCTGGGTGAGTTTACTTTGGTGATAGATCATTTTGTTGGTCATTATGGAAAATGGGTCTGAGTATTTCCTGGAAAGCTGATTTAGTTATGGCAAATTCCTCAACATTTTTATATCAGTAAAGTATTAGATTTGTCCAACACAAATGAAACTCAGTTTAGCTGGATACAGGATCCTGGGCTGAAATTTGTTTTGTTTTAGAAGATTAAAGGTCCTCTTCTGGATTGAAAAGTTTTGCTTGAAAGATCTGCAGTCATTCTAATATTTTTCCCTTTGTAGGTGATGCTTTTCTTATGTCTAACTGCTTGCAGGATTTTCTCCTTCATATTAACTTTGGCAAGATTAATTACAATGTGTCTAGGAGATACTTTATTTGGATTGAGTCTTGCTGTCTACTATCTGAATTTCTGTATCTCTTGCAATGTTTGGGAAATTCTCCTCCATAATCTCTTGGAGTAGAGGATCTGTACCATTAGGACCTCCTCTTCAGGAATTCCTATAAGAAGAATGTTTGATGTTTTGGAGTGATCCCACAACTCTCTTTTGCTCTCCAGTTGTCTGCCTCTTTGAGCATTTGAGAATGTTCAAAAGCTTTGTCTTCAATTTTAGAGATCCTTTCTTCTGCCTGGTCAACTCTATTAATGATGGATTCTAGTGTATTTTGGAGCTCCTCAAATAACTTTTTCATTTCCTTGAGCTCTGCAATATTTTTTTCTCATTATGTCCATATCCTTGGTGACTTTTTCTTTGAATTCATTAATTTCTTGAGACAACTTTAGAACTACTCTTTGGATTTCAATTTCTAACTTTTCTTTCATTCTACTCATCTTATTTGCCATTCATATGCTTAATTCTATTTCTGACAATTCAGCTATTTGTCTATGAATGGCATCTTCTGTTGTATCTCCTTTGTCATTCCTTGGGGGAGTTGAGCTATGCTGATTACTCATGTTGCCAGAGTTCTTCCACTGCTTTTTCCCCATGAGTTATTTTCCATAACTTGGCAATTAAAACTGGTAGGATGAGATTGGATTGGGGGTTCCTGGAAGTGGAGTTAAGCAGCATTTTACCAATGAGCTGGGGCTTGTGACTGTGGCTTTTCCCCTACAGCCTTACAAAGGTCCCTTTCAGAACTTCAGCCAGAGACTCTGAGGACCTTCCTGGTGAGATAGAGCAAGTTGGCTCTGTCTTAAAGTTAGCCAGCCTCTCCTCAATCCTAACAAGTCATGATATTAGGCAGAAATCTCAGCTGGGGAGAGATACAAGCAACTACAAAACAACCACTGGTCAACCTTGGAGGGTCCCTGGGTGGACAGCCCAGGTTGAGAGTTCTAATCAGGTTATCCTGGGCAGCACAATTACTGCCCAAGAGGGAGAGTTCAAAGGGTCTCCAGAAACCCGATAGTAGAAATCCACAGGCAGTACCATCCTGCAAACCTGAAGGGATAGAGCCTTGTCTACTCTGGTGAGCCACCAAGTTAGAAAAAACCCACCAAAGTCAGGACAGGGGCATCAGCGCCTATGCCTGCCCTGCACCATCCAGAGTGTCCCTCTCTTCCATGCATCCCTCTCTTCCCATGCCCCCCTGCTTCCACTGTTTTTATGCTGCTATCCAGCAGCCCGCACAATGTCCAGGCATCTCATGGAATTGCGAAACACTCTGGGATCAGAAGGGGGCAGACCTTCAGACTGTCAGGCAAGCGAGAAAGGGTGGACTGGTAGTTCAGAATTGTAGGGAAAATATTTGTTCAATTTTATGCTGGGCAGGATGATGCCTAGGCTCACAAGTGGCACCTCCCTGGAGAAGGAGGCCCCGTGTTTAATGGCCCTCTCCTGTGGGGTAAAATAGGTCTTGTTTGCTTTAAGAGAGCCCACAGCAAGCCTCCTGATTGGGGGATGGCTTTCTCATTCTCTTGGTGATGGGCTTTGTACCTGGAATTTGTTTCCTTGGATCATCTTTTTTAGAGTTGCTTCTTGCTTCAGTAGAGATGATGTGTACTTGTCTATCTTCTTTCGTAGCTCAGCTCCCCAACTTCAGCTTCACTAGTCGTCTTCTGTCCAGTACCTTTCCCTGTAGATAGGAGCCTCTGGCAACAGCTGCCTCTAGTCAGCCATCTTTCTTCCTCTTCCCCAGAAAGAAGACATCTTAAAGTAGAGGTGTGAGCAGCAGCAGGGAACAGATACCCCAAGGGAAAAAAATGTATATTTCTAATTCCCCCAATTTGGTTGCCAATTTCTGGAGAGCTGCAATAATTCTTTTATCTTCCAGAGAATTATGTTCCCAGGTTATATAAAATAATACTTTGCATATAGTAGATGCTCAAAAATATTAATAGATACATCATTTTCATGTTGATATGGTAATGAATTTGACTGATTTCTAGACTAGTAATTATTGTATCATTGGTATGGAAACAGACAAGAAGAAATCTGTGTTTTTGAGACCAGCATTAATATAGGTGAGCACCCTTTAGTTGCCTAGATGGATAAATAAATCCAGGAATGGTGTGCCTCTAGTGATGTTTTATGTGGTGGTACAATTCATTGATTAGCCAATAAACCTAAAAGTAGCATACTTGCTTTATTTAAAGATTGCAATACAGAGTTGAAGTTAGAGGTCCTGATCAGTACTTCCACAGAACAATAGTCTCACAAGAAGCTCTGTGGAGAAAGAATTCCATGGTCAATTAAACTTAGGAAATGCTGCTTTCTATAATCCCCTTGTTATCATTTAAAAGACTCAGAGAAATCTTATAGTAAATTGCCCTGTTGAACCTTATTAATCCAATGCTTTCCAAACTAAGTTGACCATGGAAGGCTTTCTTTTTCTGTATTTCCTTCTTCTTTTAAAAATACCCATTATCATCTTTTAAAGCTAGTTTTCCATGAAGTAAACTGTGATAGTTAATTTTATGTGTCAACTTGCTTAGGCTGAAGGATGCCCAGGGAGCTGGTACAACATTATTTCTGGGCATGTCTGTGAGAGTGTTTCTGGATGAGATGAGTATTTGAATCAGTAGACTGAGTAAAGATTTTCCTTCACCACTGTGAGTGGGCATTATCCAATCCATTTAGCACCAAAACAGAACAAAAGAGTGGAGGAAGTGTGAATTCTCTCGCTTGTGTAGTTGGGATGTCCATCTTCTCCTGCCCTCAGACATCAGATCTCCTGGTTCTCAGGCCTTCGAATTCCAGGGTTTATGTCAACCCCCCTGCAAGCTCCTGTTGTCAGGTCTTTGGCCTCAGAATGAATTATGCCACCAACTTTCATGCGTCTCCAATTTGCAGATGGTATATTGTTGAACTTTTTGGTCTCTATAATTCCAGGAGCCAATTCCCACAATAAATCTCCTCTTATGTATCTCTATGTAGTCTATTGGTTCTTTCTCCAAAGACCCATAACTAATACATGAGGAACTCTGATTTTATTGTTGAGGATCAGTATATTTACCAAGTGTCTTCTTTGTTCAAGGAATAGGGGTGAGGCTTGAAAGTGTAGCTAACAGATAGCACCTTCTCATAGTGAGATTCTGATTTGGTAGAGAAGACATCAATCATTTATAACCATGCCAAGATCCTCTGACTTGTGCTGTGTGCTATGAAGTAGACCCTAGATGTGATCCAGCAAGAGCTCTTCACTCCACCCATCCCAACATTCTGTCTTGTGTGCCTCCTTTGCCTGGGTCATGACCTCCACCCCAACCCACCATGAGTGCATGAGTGAGGCTATGAATATGCCTCTCCACTGCAGCAGCCTCCTCTGATGAGCCATTGCCCCTCAATTGTTACTGCTTTTCGAGGACTTCATAGATTGGCTCACCACAGCTGTTGGAAGAATGGCACCAAGTTTCTATTACTCAAAGAAGATGCAGGGGCTGCTGCAGGACACTGTGCCTGCCAAAGCTCTCTGTAAACAGGACAACTGGACCCTAATGTGTAGCTATTTTCATAGCAACCCCTCACAGGAAATGAGACCTACTCTCCAGTCTCTATAAGCAGCCTGAGCTGTGTTAGATGGAGCTGCTCTCATTCTCTTAATGTGAAAAGGTTCTCTTGAGCCTCAGTAACAGAGGGATGAGCCCATGGGGTATCTAAAAGCCCTTGTGATGATGAATTTTCAGCCAACAAGGTTATCTGATTCCAATATTGCACTTACTCCCCAGCAGTTGGCACTGTGTCTTGCTCCCATTGAAATAGGACTGAGGTCTCCATGGAAGGGGCAGCTATTGCTTCTCCCCTTGGAGGTGCCTGATGAAGGGAAGGAGTCTGCTTTCCTACTAAAGTTATTTATTTTATTTTTTGGCCCAAATTTTTATTATTGCCCATCTCCACACCCATACCCACCCTCTGTAAACTTTTGTCTTACTCATCTTGGTCTCATCCCAAGACCTATAGCAGAGTTTTAAGACTGGACAGTTCTAGACTCCCCAGCTTTTTCACTAACTATGGGATTCTGGATAGGCAAACTTTCTGTAGCCTCCACTTCTCCATTTGAAAGTGAGGATTATATCACTTACTACATAGAATATCAGACAATGTAATGAGCCTCAAAATACAGAGATCCTGGCCCATAGCAAGCACTTAATAATTGCTAATTTCTTCATTATTTTTAATACCCCTCCAATAGAGTTTTCTGAAATGATGGAAATGTTTTTTATCTTTTCTGTCTGCCATAGAAGCTACTAGCCCCCATGTGACTAAGAAGCACATGAAATACAGCTAGTGCAACTGAGGAACCAAAATTTTAATTTTATTTAGTTCAGTAGAACCTCTATAGGTGACCTCCCTACAATGACACCTTCCCAAGTTGACCTAAATTTCATAGGCCAGACATGTACTACATGTATATATCAGTATAGTCAGCCTAGTTCCTTATGTTGAACATGTTGACCAGTTTGTTACAGTCCCATGGGTGGTCTGCTGTATTATTAATTTAAGTAGTCAGATGTGGCTAGTGGCCAGCACAGCTCTATTTAATTTAACTAGAAGTTTTTGATACTTAGGATCTCTAGGAGATGAATTAGAGCTAAATCTGGATGATTAATGACCAAAGCTTTTGGCTGTAAATCCTCAGTAGATTTCCATGTTTGGGTTTGATGGCAGCATGAGCTACAGAGAGCATCTAGAAATAGGATGAGGACAGGGGCACCTGCATGCTTTTCTGCCTCTGAGGCCTGGGGAGAATTCACATACCCATTTCACCAGGCATATACTCAGGAAATGGAGACTGAGTCTTGGTGGGATTTCAAATGTATCTGAGCCTGAAGATGTTATGTTTAATAGATTTTAAAACTCTTGCCACAAAAATATAGAGGATCCTTCAGACTCCATCCTACTATATTCCATGCAATTATATTTAACTTTCTAATTACTTGTTCAGAGATGAAATAGTATTCATCAATTAGATTTTAGGATCTCATCGATCAACAAAAAGCACCTCCTAAACCCAAGTGAAGTCACTTCTCTCTTAGATCTAAGCTAAATTTATAAATGTCAAGGTCTTGGAAATGTTAAAACTACTAGAGATACAGGGTTGGGGAGTTTGGGGGAAAGGAGAATGTAAATTTGGTGAAAAAATTAGAATATCATGCAATATTTATTTTGGTAGTGCAATTTACATATCTAAAATCATTTTGCTAAGAAGAAACATAAAATGTATTATGTATAACTTGATTTGCTCATAAAATTATCATTTAGGTAAAATTAGAGACATGAAGAACTGGAAAAACAAAATGGAAAAAATAGGAAAGAACAGATTTTTTTTTTTTTTTAACTGATTCATTTTCTTTATGTATTTATTTAACAAAAACATTCTGGGAAGGGGGTGGTGGAAAAAGTTTCTTTGCTTTCTTTCTGTTCTTTGGTTTCTTATCTTTTTCCCTCCTTCCCTGTCCCTCCTTTCCCCTGTTGGGTTTTCACATGCTTACCACATCATTCCTTTTTTGATTTAAGTCCCTTTTCTTGTTATAGGCACTGCAGTGAGACTAGCCAGAAAGCATCTTCTTAAACCACCTTTTCCAGTATGATTATTTTGATAGGTCTCAGGTGTCTGTCTTGTGGAGTTGAGCATTCCAAGCTTTTCTTCACAACCCCCTTTCATCAGTTTCTTCAATCCCCTGCCAGCCTTTCCCCTGCTCTCAATCCCAGGGCCCCGGAGACATTAGGGAGCTGGAGATGTTCAGTGTCTGTGTCCATTTGGCTTCTGTGCGGACCCAGGGACCTGCGGATTGGTCTGTGCACAGGCGGCAGCTGGTGGATGGACTAGAAAGTGCTCTGGGCTCTCTCATCACTTCTCTGTGGAAAGAGAAGGGCTGGAGTCATGTGGAGGGAGGATAACTGATCATACTGGCTCATTTTTCTTAACTGCTTATCAAGAACCCAACACTGTCCTAATCACTGGGTAGTCCTTTCCCCATTTGATCCTCCCCAAACTCTAAGAATACAACGCTACAATTATTTTAGTGCAACGGAGTGACACTCTATTTCAATAAATAAATAAATAAATAAATAAATAAATAAATATTTTATTTCAGAGACAGAGTGTGGCTCAAGGAAGGTGATGTGACTTTGCTGAGGTCACACAGTGGGTGACCCCTAGTCTGGGCCTCTGAGCCTGGATTCAAACCCAGGTTATATATGACTCTGCTGTCCGGCCTACCAGCCACCCTGCAGTTGTGTCTCTTCCATCAGGACCCCTCAATTTACAGAGGTCTCTGTGGTTCAAAATATCGTTCACACACACTAGCCAGCAATTCCCAGTGTAATGACATTACTGATGGAGGCATGGGGAAAATTAAAATCCCTGTTTTACATATGTGCAAATGGTCAGGGAGGTCCAATTCCCTGCCCAAAGTCACCTAGTGAGTGGTGACCAGCATTGAGTCTGTTTTTCTCTCCACACAACGTTTGTCCTGAACAAAGGGAACTGCTCCTGCGCATACACGTGTGAAAACCTTTCAGACCTCACCACCGTGAGTCAGGGTTAGGCAGAGAGGAGGAAGCCTGGCCCAGTGGAGGGCATTTCTACCAGTGTCCTGATACCAAGTTTCCCATGAGGATTGAGAGACATCAGGAGGGAAGGTTCTGGCTTTTCTTGCTGTTTTTGTTTATTTGTTTCTCCTTTTAAAATTCTTTTTTATGAGCCTGCCATAAAAACACTCATTAGGCAGTGTTGATTTTCATTAATGTTGATTCTCCAAGAGCTTAATCAATCTTCTGTGACCAATGACCTCATTCCCCTGGGAGAAGAAAGCTGTTTAACAAATTAGCTTTACAGATTGTAGGTAAGGCATACAGATGTGAGGTAGCCTGTGTTGCCAAAACAGGATGTGGATTAGTGTTTAATATGCACAGAAACAATAGCATTAAACTGTCTCCTTGCTGATACCAAAATGCGTCATTAGGAAACAGCTGTCCTTGTTCCCTGTTGCACCTGTACCCTCCTTGCTCTCCTTCCTCCAATTCACTTTTGCCCTCTGTGAAGTCTGAGCTTTGAAAGCACCTAGAGGCCACAGCACACCTGATGCTAGGAGGAGGAGACACAAGTCACAGAGTGGGGGGGGGGGGGGGAGTAGGGGACGGTGACCAGTGCGGTTACCAGGGCTGTCTGGGAATCCAGCAGCCGGTCTAGGAACTGATGCTCAAAGTCAGCTGAAGGACCTTCATTCCCAAACAGTGCCCCACCCACCCACAGGTGGCACTCCGCTGAAGTCCTATTGTTAGAAGTCCTGTGTCCTCTCCCCACGTGGCCTTTCCAAAGGCAGGTGTCTCCTGCATGGGTACTTCATTCTGTCTTAGGAAGAAGCTCTGGATGCCCGGATGAGGGGCAGTGTGTGCCTTGGGATGAAGGCAGGGCAAAGACAACCTTTGTCTATGTCCTTCCCACTTTTGCCTACAGCACCTGGTGGCACTGACCTCCCCACACAAGCAGTAGAGGGGCTGGCTGGCTGGCTGGTTCCCACCCTGCTACTGGCCAGAGTGCCTTGTGGGTCCTTCATCTGGCAAACCAGGGTGGGGGAGAACGGGACACTGTTCCTTCCAGAGCGCCTCCTCAGTGGCCACCTGGTTTTATTTTCTTAACATTCCTGTCAGACAGCTGGGCACGGTGGCTCACACCTGAAATCCCAACACTCTGGGAGGCTGAGGCAAGTGGATCACTTGAGCTCATGACTTTGAGACCAGCCTGAGCAAGAGCAAGACACCATCTCTAAAAATGGCTGGACGTGGTGGGTGCCTGTAGTCCCAGCTACTTGGGAGGCTGAGGCAGGAGGACTGCTGGCGTCTAAGAGTTTGAGGTTGCTATGAGCTGTGATGACACCACCGCACTCTACCCAGGATGACAGAGTGAATCTGTGTCTCACAAAAATAAAATAAATTAAATAACATTCCTGTGAGACAAGGACAGGAAGGGACAGACTTGTTGTCCTTATGTGTTGAAGTTATCCTGTCTTTATTATGGTTTCACAGTGGCAGAGCCAGGGTCCTGGAAGACCAGGTCTTCTGAGGGGCGAAGGAAATGAAGGTAGAGTCCCTTTGTCTGTTCAGGCCCAGCTGGGGTGAGGGGTAGGGAGCTACAGCTCTGAGGTGAGTGCCCTGCCCCCCTCTGGTCTCCTGCTCTGTCCCCAGGGCCCAGGCGCTGAACTTGCTGCCCTGCTGGCTCTGCCGAGTGAGAAGTCTCTGCGCCAGGTCAGGATCTCTCAGGACAAGACAGATCACACCCTGCCTCCACCTGAGCTGGTCTCTGAAACTCCCCCACCCTGCGTTTCCAGCTAAGGTGGAGGTAGGTAGACCCCTGTTCAACTCTGCTCCCTGTTGAGTGTGTCCCCAGATGGCCTGGGTTGCACAGCAGGAAGCCTCCTCCCTCAGCCTCCTGTCAGCAGCCCACAGGGTAGTCACATGTCCGAAATCAGGCCACTGCTGACAGCTCCGCAGCCACACGCCACCATGAGTCAGCCCAGCCTGGCTGCAGAGTCCTGCAGGATGTGGGCTACAGTCCTGGGGCAAGACAGCGTAAACACAGGTCCCTGGCAATGAACTCTGATGTCATGGGGAGAAGTTGATAAGGCTGCTGACTTCCAGCTTGCATTCCTCCTCACTTATTTAAATGGATCCAATACACTTCCCATGTACAAATCCCTTTAAAAGGCCCTGGGGAGGGCCAGGCCCAGAGAGTGAGAGAGACACAGCTCCCAACTGTAGTGAGCTTTCTTTTTCCATGTGGGGGCCCTTTACTGTGGTTTTTTCTGATGTACGACTGTTTGCTAATTCCTGTGTTTCCTAAGTATGTTTCCCTGTGCACACCTCTCCCCCATTCTAGGCACACTGGGTACTTAATTAGTGTCTGCCATGGTGCCCATTACTCATTGGGCATTAGTGGCAATCTGATGAATGAAAAGTAAATGGAATCCTTGGGCAGAGCTGTAAATATGCCCCTTCCTAGTTCCTGGGAGGAGGCCCCCTACCACTGTACTCATCTGCTGTGATTTCTCCCGCACCAACTGTGTGTGAGGCCTGTGCAGGTGGTTTGGATAAACTACCTCTGACCTTCACAGTGGGACCAGGAAAGGGAAATGCAGAGAGCTTAGCTAATTGTTTTAGGATTAGAATTGGAAAGAGGACAGTCCAGGATTCAAGCCCATGTTTTTCAGACTCCAGAACCATGGTCTCTCCCCTTCTGTTTATGACCTGGCAGGGCCTGTTGGTTATGATATGAAGAAAGCCTCACAGTGAAGGTGAGGTCACAGCCCATGAGCCCTCTGGAACAGTAGCATCATGACCACCAGTTCTTATCACTTCCAAGGAAGGGATGTGACTTGAGGCTGGACCAGTCTTCCTCCGTGGCCCTGGATAGTCCAATCCAAGGCCTCAAATTACCTTCCAGGGATGAAAGGTACAGGAGAATGTGGAAAGTAGACTTGCAAATCCTCTCCTTGGGAGTGAACACAGCCTTACTCCGAAACCCAGATTCAAATGTTTCTCAAAGATCCAGGAACTGCTCCCCAAGAGCAATGACTTTCAGCTGCAGCTTTCCCTTGGGCTGGAAGTGAGGCAGTGACCTCAAGGTGAAAGTCTCCATATCCCATTACCAATCCAATTACCTGGCACTTGCAGGTTAGATGGGAACTGCCAGACCGGAACTCAGCCATGGATCATTTAGGTCTGTGCCTTGTCTCTGACAGTGTTCAGGGCTGAGTGTCTCACTCAGATGCTTCTTACTATCAGTCTGCATACACACTAGCAGGCTCTCCTTTAAATACAGAAATATAGCTAATAAGAGAAGACGGTGAGCAGCTCAGAAACTCACCATGTAGCTCACGCGCAGCCCCGCCCTGTCCCTGGATTCATCAGTTCATTGAACACATGTTTATTGAGCAGCTGCTATATACACACGAGGCAATGCTAGGCATAGGGCACAGTACAAGCTAAGCGTCCACTTTCACTGTAGTGAAAAGTACAGACAATTGAACAGATGCCTGTGTACTGTGGCAGTCATCTCATGCCATGGGAAAAACAAAGCACAATAGAAAGGATGGACAGGATGGACAGGGAAGGCTTTGGGACAAGATGGTGTTGCAGCAGAGCTTGACGGACTTGTAGGACAAGACACAGCTGTCTGAAGGAGGACACACAGTGGACACCTGACATTTTTCTCCTGTATCAGGGCTGGGAGAGGTCTTGGTGCTAGAAGAAGAAGAGAAGCAGGCTCAGAATAGAAATATATTTGGAATCTACATGGACTAGTGGGAGACTGAGGTGGCCAGTGTGGCTGGAAGAGAGACGGGAGATGAGTTCAGAAAGGTGCAGGGTCCGCGTCACAGAGGCCTATCAGCCCATGACATGGATGTGGCTTTTACGTTGGGGAACACAGGAAACCTCTTAGAGGGTTTTGTGCAATGTAGAATTCCTAGTAACTAAACATTCATTAAACACACCTTGGGATAAATATTTGTTGAATGAATACATGAAATACTTGTTGGATGATTGAAAGAACAAATATCATGGAATCACTCCAGCAAGTACACAGAGTTTCTAGATAACATGAGTCCATATTTGCTCAGAAAAGAGGGATGGCTTCCTGTGGAAAGAGAAATTAGCCTTCAGCTGCTTTCTGTTTTGTCCCTCAAATTGAGGGGATGGATTTTGGTGGTAGCAGCAGAAAAGTGAGAGTCCACAGAGACCCTAGAAGGTGCGCAGCCCAGCAGCCTCTAGGGAATGGGCTGAAGGGCAAGTTAGCACTGCAGTAATTCTCAAGCCTGGACAGGTGAGTGCCACCCCCTAGGGAGGTGACCCTTCAGAAGTTGCTAACTGTGCTCTCTTGGTTTGTCTCTGCCCCAAACACCCACTGCCCCTGGTCTCGGTGCCACATCACAGCCCCATCCCTTTATTGATAAGTCCCTTATGTGGTCACCCCTTCCTCTCAGCAAGGGTCCTGTTCAAATGTCACTTTAATTTTTTTTATTTTTATTAAGTCTTTTGTACATGATCATAAATATATCTATGCCATTTTCAGTGTGTTGATTATTTGTACAGATTGGAGTGCTTACATCATACTAATCAGCATAGCCTTCACCTCATTTACCCCATTATAGCATTAGGACATTTGTGTTCTACACATGATAGATCCAACTTGTACTTGCAATGTGCTCCATAGGTGTGGTACCCCTACTCTCCCTCCCATCCCCTCCCCTTCCCTCTCTCTCCTCTTCCCTCCTTCATCCTAGGCTAAAGTTGTTTTTCATTTTTCATATGCAAGTGTGAGTTATTATAAGTTGGTTTCACAGTAGTGCTGAGTACTTGGATACTTTTTTCTCCATTCCTGAGATACTTTACTAAGAAGAATATTTTCCAGCTCCATCCATGTAAACATAAAAGAGGTAAAGTCTCCATTTTCTTTTACTGCTGCATAGTATTCCACGGTGTACATATACCACAATTTATTAATCCATTCATGGGTCTGGGCACTTGGGCTTCTTCCATGACTTGGCAATTATAAATTGGGCTGCAATGAACAATCTGGTGCAAATCAGTGGTCTAAATGTAGACCTGCCGTTTGATCCTGCAATTCCTCTTCTAGGTGTATATCCAAAGGACCAAAAATCATTTGACAATAAAGATATTTGCACCAAATGTCACTTTTTAAAAGATGCCCTTTTTTGCTCTTCTCCTAACTCCTTTTCTGGCAAGATCAATAGTTCACCTCTTTCCTCAGGATCCTGGGATCAGCGATTTGCATTTCTCTCTTTTTCCAGAACAGAAGTTTCTCAAAGCCAGGACCATACAGTACTCCTCTGCATCTTCCGCACCCAGCACGGCACCTGTCCGGCATTTCTTTCTTTCCTTTCCTTCCTTTTCATCTTTCCTTCCCTTTTAATTCCTTGTTTTATTGCTTTTGTTTATAATCAACCATGATGAAAGTTCTAAGAGAGCATGTTTTTCCAACTCAGAAATAGCACGCTTGATACAAGAGAAAAAGAATCGAGCTTGGTTATAGAATCCAAATGTTAGCCTCAGTTTTTTCATCAACGAAATGGGTCACTTGATACCCACTTCCCTAATTTGTTGTGAGTATGAGTCAGATGAACATTAAAACTATTTTGCAAGTTATAAGATACCTGTGCAAACTCTTGTACATATTTTTGATCCCCCAAAATCACATACCTTTCTTGAAACAGGTAAACAGGTACTACTGGTTCCAGAAGGCTGGCGTGTGATTCTGTGGCTTAGAGCCTCCCACGGAAGGTGAGTTAGCACTAAGGGTCAACTGGATGGTAAGTTTGGTGTGGACAGACCCATGGACACATGAGATCTGTATAAGATTGTTACTGAACCATGACCCCCTCAGAGGACTGGAGCCTTTTTAAAGCTTTGTTTTGTGATAGAGGTGGTACATAATCACCCTCAAAAAACTGGAAACCATAGGCAAAGCTTCTGGATACGAAAACCACCTCTGTTGTACCACCCCGAGAAAACACCCACTAACGTTTTGGCGATCATCCTTCTGAGATCTTTTCCTAGAATGCACGCCTGTGAGGAGCCTCATTTGCTGAGCTACTGGTAAAACCCAGGCAAGGGGGCTGGATCAGGGTGGGGTGCAAAGGGGCAGGTGCTTGAGCAAGGACAGAGAACGAGGGCTCCTGTTTGGCTGCCCACAGCCGACTCTGACCCCTACCCTCCCATTTTCTTCCCCCTGTCAGAACACAGGGGCCAAGGCTGGCCATCTGTTTTGTGGGATGGAGCTGCCAGAGACACCCTCAGCGTGGCATTCTAAGATCTCAGCTCATCTATCCCTCCTCTCCACCTGCACTTATTTTCTCTCCAAGACTTTCTGGGGTCTTCCTTCCTTGCCCTGTGAGGGCCTAGGCATCCTGCCTACACACCTGACATTGCTCTATCTGACGATACAAGTATCTTCCTGCACCAGGGACTTCACAGGCTCAACTAATTTACGTATCTAAATGTTACTACTTAATTGACTGAACCTGGGAAAAACAAACCCACACTGATCAATAGAGAAATAATTTTGCAAATTGTGGGCATAAATCTTTAGAGATCTGTGTGCATTGCCATTTGTTAAAATGCTGAAAAGGTAAATCAATTTTCTTTATTAAAACACAATTGCTTCATCTATTGCTCATTGAAGCAGAAGCCAGGAGGTGGGGGACGAAGATGGGGAGGGTTGAAGGAGGAGGTTCGGAATGCCTTTTTCCCCTTCACTGAGGAGTCCCTCATTAGACTAAAAAGAGTCATACAATTGGAGAGCAGGTGAGACTCTTGGGCTGGCAAATATCAGCATTAGAAGAAGACAGCAGCATGGGCCAGCATGATGTGAGGGAAGACTGGGCTCCAGGCAGTGGAAGAGGTGCTGATGGAGAAACAAGAAATCTCTTCTCAGCATTCCAGGGGGCACCAGCCAGGCTAAGTTAGGGCACTGCTGCGGTGACAGACTCAAACCCTCAGTGGCTTCACATCACGCTGTTTTATTTGCTGTTTACATGACACAGGCGTTGTTTGTCAGCAGGGACAAGGCTGGTGGAGAGTTGCCACTTCAGACTTGGCAGCAGAGCGCACCGGGGGCAGCAAGGAGACGAGGCAGCCCGGGCTCCTGATGCTTCCAACTGCAGGTGAAATGAGTCTCTTCTGCTCCCACGTCATTGCCCATGGGAAAAGGGTGCTATACCATGTGCTGTGCTGGTGGAGAGGTGGAGGGCGGGTGAATAGCTCTGACGCCCACTAGGCCCAGCAAGCAGGAGCCTCTACTTCTCAGAGTCTTACCCTGCACGGTGATGTTATGTCACCATGGCTGTGAGCACTGGTGGACACTATGATTCCTCCTGGCACTTGACATACAGTGTGAACTAACCATGTTTGCTTTGCAGATTGCATTAATTAATTGGTAGGCAGTAAAGGAGGAAGGTTAACGGGGCTTTGTAGAATGATATAGTGAGATAACTGCGCAGTAACATCCATGCAACCATCTTATCTGGGGTTGGGCACCAGGAGACATTGTTTTTACTGAGCATTTTAATGGGCCCAGCACTGGGTTAAAGTTTCAAATGTATTTATTTATTTATTTATTTAATAAATAGAGATAAGAGTCTCACTTTATCACTCTTGGTAGAGTGCCATGGCATCACAGCTCACAGCAACTTCCAACTCCTGGGCTTAGGCGATTCTCTTGCCTCAGCCTCCTGAGTAGCTGGGACTACAGGTGGCCGCCACAATGCCCGGCTATTTTTTGTTGCAGTTTGGCTGGGGCCGAGTTTGAATCCACCACCCTTGGTATATGGGGCCAGTGCCCTACCGGCTGAGCCATAGGCGCCACCCTGTTTAAATGCATTATCTCCTTTATATAGTAGCCCTCTCATTGTTTATTTTCAATTTAGAAGTTCTTTTCCTTCCCCAATGGAGATCATCGTAGAATTTGGAGAGAACAGGCCTCTCCCAACTCCTGTCCCCATCACATCATGATGAAATTGAAAGCACCAGACACTGCCGTTGGCCTTGGAAGACTCCCTAGCCTTTTCTAGGCCGTGGTTTCCTCATTTGTTAAAAGCAAAGAAGATTGGGCAAGTCATCCTCTAAGGTCCTGTCACATTGGTCCACTGACATTTTGTGACTCGCCTTAATGGTTTTCTGGGTTCTCTGTGAAGATAAAGGTCTGTGACTTCCTGGTGTCCGTGTGCTTAGGAAGTTACCTCTGGTCCCACTTGTGGAAGAACAAAACCCAAAGAAGCTGAGTTTTAAATTCACGATGCTGTTAGATACAGTATTATGCTAATAACCCATTAGGAACTTTGAATTTCAAGTGGTATTATATGTCTCCCAGCTCACAGAGGAGATAACCAGAGGTTATCTGAGAAGGGAGATATCAGCAACAGATTGTCAAGATGTATTTTATTAAACCTCCCCACTACAGGCTGTATTTGGAGGTTTGCACTCCTACCCCATAAGGATCTCAAAAACACCAGAAAATGAAGTGGGGCCCTGGCTACCCTGCTCTTAACTGCTCTGCTTAAAACAGATACTAAACCAAGCGATGAAAGTCCCCTTGGCCAGACCTGGGAAGGCTGGGGTCTCAGTTGATGTCCTCTTTGGATTTAATGTGACAGAATGATGGGAGCAAGGGGTCAGTGGACTGAGGGCAACAAAGAAATCCAATGAATTGTGGAGATCGGGGCATGGGAAGGTACGCGAGTTCATTCATTAAAAGTCCCAGCTGTCCTCGAGGTCCCTTAGACAAGCATGAAGAGGCTCGTAATTACTGAATATTCACTACGTGCCAGAAACTATTCTTAGCACATTATAAGCATTATTTAATTCAGTCCTCTTCATATCAACACTTTGCAGAAGAGGAAACTGAGTTACGGAGAGTGGTGGGAACTTGCCAAGGACGCAGGCTATGGTGAGGAGCCAGCACTTACAGCACGGTGGTAAATTCGCACTTTCAACTGATAGGTTTTGTGGCATCAATGGGTTCAAACAATTTAAAAAGTCACATGAGACTGTGGGTTGCCCGTAGGCATATCAAAATTGGATATAGAAACCATGAGAAGGTGATATTCCAACCCGCAGGCCCCGAGTAGTGTGTCGAAGGTATTTTTCAGGGATCTGTCTTCCCCCAGGTCCTGGAAGGCAGGAGCTGAATCTCCATCATCCCTGTTGCCCAAGTGCTTACAAGCCTCCATTCCACAGCAAGTGCTTGTTAACTATTTGGTATAAGAAGAAACACAGGCGCAGCTCAGCTCTATAGCTTACAAAGAATTTAAAACATCGAGGGATAGGTCCTTGCTTGGGTTGTACAAAGGATGGTTGATGAAATCCTGAGGACACTGGGAATGAAATCTGGAGAAAGATTTTCCAACCTAGAGAAAAGGTTTCCTAATCTGCTGCCCTGATTCCCAGAAACAAAACACTCACTCATGCAAATGTGCATGCAGCAGCCTCTGTTTGGCCTTCCTAATGCTCCAATGTACTTTCATTGTTATAAAGGGATCACGACCCACAGGTTGAGAGCCACTGGGCTAAAGGGAAATCTTGGGATCCTCAGGCAAAGAACTAGGACCATGATAGGCATAGGCTCAGGGAAGGAGAAGAATCAGGGTTTTCACGAGGACAGTGGAGTGCAGAATAAAGGCAGGTGGGTCCTGAGAGGCGTTATGGACGCGAGAGGGTCGCTTAGTGGTGCAAGAGGGGGCTAGCAGGGATGAGAGCCCTCTTAGTGCATCCAGATACTCAAACAGCACCACAGAGAGGGTGGCCGATAAATAACAGGACTTGGTTTCCCACCGTCTGGAACAGGGGTCCTCAAACTACGGCCCGCGGGCCACATGAGGAGGTGTGATTGTATTTGTTCCCGTTTTGCTTTTTTACTTCAAAATAAGATGTGTGCAGTGTGCATAGGAATTTGTTCATAGTTTTTTTTTTCTTTTTTTAAATTATAGTCCCACCCTCCAACGGTCTGAGGGACAGTGAATTGGCCCCCTGTTTAAAAAGTTTGAGGATGCCTGCTGGAAGTTGAGACATCCAAGGCACCAGCCCATTCAGTGTCTCTAAGGGCCAGTTCCCTGTTTCTTGGACAGCCATCCTTGCGTGGTGGAAGGGATGAGGGGTCTCCTTCATAAGGGAGCTAATCCCATAATCACTAATCACTAAGCCATCCCATAATCACTTTCTAAAGGGCACACCTAATAGCATCGTTTGGGGCTGAGGATTTCAACATGTGAGTTTGGGGAGGAGACAACCCTCAGACCATAACAGGGTCCACCTGTCTCATTAGGCGCTATATTTCTAGACTAAGTGGAAAATAGTAGGTTCCGAGGCACAGAAGTTTGTGTTTGAATCCGGTCTTCACTAGTTAACACCCAGGAGGATGCTGGCATTTTACAAATTTCCCTCCAAGCACGTCAGTCCATCGCTTATAAATTGGAACGCCATGTGAGTATTAATTGATAGTGTAAGGAAAAGTGTCACACACAGGCTCCACATATTCTAGTTGAAGTCATTTTAAGACAGACTCTTGTAAAGAAAGTCGTTCCTAAAGGGACACACTCCTGTCTTTCCAGAAGCGTCCTTTCTAAGGGGAAGACACAATATTGGATTTGCAAAGCTGGCATGAAGAGGGCATCAGTGCCTGGTGTGTTGAGGAGGCGGGCAAAAGACTGAAGCTCCCACAGGTGGAGGGGGTGTTCTGAGTTACCTAGGAGTTAAGAAGGTCTGGAGGCACAGGGGAGAGCCTGGGCTTAGGTGGCGTAGAGGGCCTGGAACAGGCCTCCCAGGAAGCCATCTCTCCACCTGTCATCTGTCATGCAGTGTCAGCGGGAGGGCAAGCCTGGAATCTGAGAGGGGCCGGCTCTGGCTTGGTCAGGATTCTGCAGGCACTTTCTGGACATGGCAAGAGAGAAGTGATGGAGGGTTCAGGCAGAGCTGCTGGTTGCAACTGACAAGATAATGGAGTGAGTAGTTAATGAAAAAATAAAGGTGGGGGAGTAAGAAATCCGTGAGAAATCCACCTTTCACAGGTTTCGAAGGCAGATAAACGCTCCTCCTGGATGTTAAAGGTGACTTTTCTCTCTTTCACTTTTTCAAGTTCGTTGAAAGTGACACGAAGTTGGTGTTTTGCTTCCCATTTTGCCCCCTTTTCTGCAGACTTCCCCATCTTTCTGCTGGGGGTTTCCTCCAGCTCTGGTACACGTCTGTGCTTGTGCTGTGGGACATTGTGGGGAGGAACAGTTTATGCCGCTGCAGTCTTGGTAGCGAGGGCGACGCCAAGGCCAGCTCAGCCCCTACCCTGACTTGCTCTTGCCAAAATTCCATCCCAATGTTTGTGGAGATTGCTGGTCTTTCCTCCTACTTTTCTCCTTTGTAGTTTTCCTTTTCATTTCTCCATTTTTTTTTTTTTTTCTGTAAGTGGTTCTAACTCAACTTTTGCCGTAGCAGTGAGTGTACAGTTATGGTGTTGCCTTTCCATGTCAGGAAATTGTGGATTATTACCTACATCGTATCGATGAAAACCTTAGGTTCAGAGTATCTACTTAGGATTGGAGCCAGCCTGCAAGTGACATTTATTTTTATTTTATTTTAAATAAAGTTTGGAAGCAAGCAGCTGCAGTAGCATTTTGACTCTGTGAAATTGTTGGGGATGCAACATTCCACCATGTCTGGGTGTGTTCCTCACCCAGGTTAGTCCAGGAGGGCAGCTAGAGATCGCTCCAACCACTTTGTACAAATCCCAGGAAGGAAGGGGCAAAAGTCTCACATGGCTGCCACTTGGACTTAACTAGATGGTACTTGGTCACATGGGTACACTCAGCTTTAAAGTGGTCTGGAAAATATTGTCTTTATTCAAAGTAAACAAGTTCAAACTAAAACAAGTTCAAACTAAAACAAGTTCAGGCTAAAACCAGGCTAAAACTGGGGAAGAAATGGATAACAGGTCTTGGGGTGGGCTCATATGTCTCTTGCCCAGCAGCACCTGGACTCCCACTCTGACATCCTCCAGCAAGGGAAGGAATTTAAACCCGGGTCTTTGATTTGAAGTCCAGTGCTCTCTCCATGCTCTGGGGTAGGTCGAGGGGAACATGGCTGGTACTGGCAGAGCCCTAACTAAATGATCAGATATGCTTTCTGCACTGAAGGATCGCTTGAGAAATCTAACTATGAAATATATAGTAAATGTTAAACACTGTTTGAGTGAATATAGAGAGAAGGAACCTCTGTAGGAAATGCATCAGGGGGTCAGACTAAAGGAGGTTTCCATGTAGGCTGGAGCCTCCAGGCTTGAGGATTTGAAGTCAATTTTAAGGGCCAGCTTGGTTCAGACACAGACAGAATGGGTTCTTTGACTGGGAGCTTATTGAAGAGGTTGGTTTCTTACCTGTGGAGAACAACGTGATTCTCCTGTATGAACTACTGCTCAACTGATACGCAGGGTAAAATAAAATAAGCCTTTCCTACTGCATAGATAGACTCAGAGCTCTCTTTAAAAAAAAAAAAAAAATTGAGATTAATACAAGGGTATTATGATTATGGTTGCATTGTTGTGTTTGCTGAAGTGTGAGTTGTAGTTGAGTCTATCACCCAGGAGGTGTGCGGTTATACCCTCATGCTGTACCCTAATGGGTACGATGCTTATAGAATCCTCTCCCCCTTGAATTTAATTGCGTTTTTCTTTCACGTGGGCCTTGTTTCAAATTAGTATTGAGTACATGGAATGCTTGCTTTTCCATTGTTGAAATACTTTACGAAGGAGACCGTTCTCCAAACCCATCTAGGTAAATACAAAAGTAGTATTCCTTAATAAATATAAATATACCACAGTTTATCAATCCATTCATGGGTTGATGGGCACTTGACTTGTTTCTACGTCTTTGTGATTGTTAATTGATTTGCTATAAACTTTCTAGTGCAAATGTCCTTATGATAAAATGACTTTTTTTTCTTTGGGGTTGATATCTAGTAATGGGATTGTGGGGTCAAATGGAAATTCTACTTTTAGCTGTTTGAGAGTTCTCTGTACTTTTTCCCAAAAGGGCTGTATTAGTTTGCAATCCCATCAACAGTGTGTAAGTGCTCCCTTCTCTCCACACGCAGGTCAGCATTTGCATCTTTGGGACCTTGTGGTGTGGGCTATTCTCATGGGGGTTAGGCAATATCTCAGAACTCTTAACTGCAATAGCAATACCTACCCACAAACACCTCCTGTAATAGTGCCAGCTAACGTTTAATGAACACTTCTGTGTCCTAAGCCATAGACATGTGCCACCTGCTTATTCCTCCCACAGCCTTAAGGGTAGGTCTTCTGATGCTTCTATTTCATAATCAAGGAAATTGAAGCGTAAGAGGTTTAGTAACTTGCCCATGATCCTGTATCTGATAAGCATTAGACTTAACGTTTGAATCCAAGCACTCTGATTCTAGACCCCATTCTTTACCAGGAGGTTAGACAACCCTCCCTGCAGCAGCCTTTGTCTTTGGGAGCTTATTCCTGAAAACTGCAGACTGAAAATTTTTCATGTTCAAAGAGAAGTGGTTCCAGGGAACACAGACAGCCATGTTTGTGGGGGCTGAAGGTAAAGGGTGAGTCATAAGTTAGCTTGGTCGTGAGAGTGGTTTTGCTGTTTGTTTGATTCCGGGCAGGGATATTGTGTCCAGGATTTTTACCCAAATCGTCTGATTCTGAAAGCAAAATGTGACAAGTGGGACTAGAGGTTTGAGTCCGTCTTAGACCTTCATTGGTTTTGGTTTCTGCATTTTGGGAAGTCTTCAGTCTTTTCTGTCTGAAGTTTCTGGTGCCGTTGTACAAAGCCGTCCTGTGCTGCACAGTGCTGATGCTCACACCTGTCCTAATCCACTTTTTCTTCTTTCCCCAAACTCTAAATATAGACCCAAGTCCAGCTCAGGACAACAGCAGCAGCTCCATCTTGCACCTGCACTGCTCTAGATACACTTCATAGCCCTTGAGTCAATGATGCTTGAGGACCCCAGCTCACAGTGAGCCTCCACACCCACACAATCATGGGGCCCAACCAACAAGCATTTGTTAAGCATCTACTATGGCCTTGTGCCTGGAGACTCAAAGACGAGTAAGATAGGCCTCAGACTGTTTGGTCAGGGTAGAGTTTCTTTTTCTGTTTTTTAAAATTTCAGATTAATATGAGTACACATGCTTGGGTTGCAATATTTGCATTCCTTAGGTAGCATCTGAGTTGTAGCTGGGTTCTTCACCCAAGAGGTGTGCCATAGACCCCTACATTGTACCCAGTAGGTAGAAGCTTACCAAACCCCCTCTCCTTTTCCCTGTACTTAAATTTGATTGTGTTTTTCTCTGATGTGGGCCTGTTGTTGTTCATCTACTAGTTTCAGATTAGTATTGAGAACATGGGGTAGAGGTTGTTAACATAAGGTTCATGAATGGTGTTCAGTGGGCGAGTCAGCACCCTAAAACTGGATGCAATATTTTCTATATCTGGCAAGATGCTCACATCTTCTCCAAGGGGGAAAATTCATACTTTTCATCAAATCCTGTAAAACGTCTGTCATCTGGAAAAGACTAAGAATCAATGGCAATATGGTCTAGACATGAATCTACACAAATACTCAGAACTCAAGGTCAGTATGAAGAGTGTATCACTGTAAGAATCCAGAAGTTGGGAGCAAGTGACACTTTTTCACCTGGGAGTTGAGGTGGATCAGGGCTCCCTTAGCAGACGACTTCATCTGGGGATACATGACTAAGACAAGTTTGATAAAAGGAACTCAGAGGCCCAGCAAGTGCAGACTGTCCTGTCCTAAGAGAGGATGCACTTGGAGTCTGATGGTGAGTACCCAGGCTGGAAGATTTGGGCTTTGGGAGTAGAGGAGGGTTACTGGTTCTTGAGAATCAGAGTGTAGGATTTTCTGACTGGGTAGGGAGAGTGGTTTCCAGGGGAAGTGGCGGTTGGGAGCGGGGAGAGGGAGAGTCCCAGGTCTGCCCCTCATATTGAACAGCAGGAATCTGATCTCAGGAGACAGGCTGTCTGAGCTTCAGAGAAGGTCAACTTCACAGTCTAGCTTCCTCATCCTGAAAACTGGGCTTGATATTTGATAAATAAATCATGCAATCTTCCCTTCACACCCTGTCCCAAATAAAAACATTCACTGTTACCACCACTTCACAACTGGCCACTGCGGGCCCCTGGCAATCAATTACCTACCGGAGATGAAATTATTGTTTAATGGCTCCTGGAATGGGCTCCCACTCTGACATTCATCACAATCAATAATGCATCAGCAGGGACAAAAGAAATTACCTGCCTCCTGCTAAGTGAAAGAGTCCATTTATATGCAGTGCGGCCCCATCATGCCTGCTGAGCAGGCCACCACAGGTGGGTGTCCACATCACAGAGCTCCTCACTCCGGGAGGCAGGTAAGTAGGCTCTCGGGTGAGAAGACATATGCAGCTACTCACTCATGCTTGGCTGAGTCAGGCAGGTTGTGGGTGTGCCCGAGATGGGGATGGTGAACAAGCAATGATACTGGTCACATTTACAGTGAATAAGTTGCCTCTCTCCCTTCCCATAATTCTTCACTATATGTTGCATTTTCCTTAGAGATGGATAGGAAATGATTTCCTTATCCACTGTGTTTGGCTTCTGGTCAATCCTGGCTCTGCCACCGCCTTGCAGAATGAGCTTAGGTGAATTTTTCACCTCTTCAAGCTGGGTTTTCTTTCCCATAAAATGGGCCTAATAATTCTGACCTTAGAGGATTATTCTAAGGATTACATGAAAGTTCATACGTAGTGCACATAATCAGCACTTCCTTTCCCACCCGTATTTAGGGAAATATTTGAAGGATAGTGCAATTCGTATTGATATTTCTAATAGTTGAGATTAATTCAAGTAAGGACAGGTTGAAAGTAGAATCATACTTAAAATTTTAAGTCCCAAAATCTTAGGGAGATTCCTTTCTAATTCTATCTTTATATATCAGCAAATAGTGTAAAGATATCACTTTCTCAATTAGTTCAGCTCAGAGGCATTTTAACTAAAATAGAATTCAAGACATCAAGTCTCCCCTCTCTCCTCCCTTCCTTGCCACTTGCCCTTCTACCTAGTCATGCGTCTATTATATTTTTATTGGGTGCTAACTATTGGCCAGGTACTAAGTAAGGCCCTGGGGTTATACAGATGTAATAAACACACACAAGTCTGTCTCTCTTTGTGTCTTTAGAACTTAACAGCATCATGAATAAAAAAAGAGTCCTAAATAAATAACCATGGAGCAAGGAGACAGAGAGTCCCACGGCCCCTTGGCTGGGTGTGGACAACTTTCCTGAGGAGGGGAAGTATGAGCTCACTCCATTGGGGGGTTTGCTAGTGCATAGGGTGGGGAGAGCCCCCAGGAAGAGGGCAAGTGTCTCACCTTCACCTGATCGTCGATTTTCTAGTCAATTCCTTATTTTTGTTCATAGTCCTAATATTTTATGTTGTGGTCATTTTACAGAAGGGCAAACTCATTTAAGGGAAGGTCAGTGCCTTGTCTGAAATCATACAGAGGTTGGCCATAGAGCTAGGACCGGTGTTTCCCTTGTCCTGATTCCAAGCCTTGAGCTTTTTTCTTTTTCTTTTTTTTTCCCTAGAAGTTATTTGTAGAGTAAAAATTTTATTACATAAGGTTATTTTTCCCTGCTATTATTGAGGCATAATTGACTAATAAAAATTATATATGTTCAAGGAGTTTAATGTGATGATTTGATATATGTATACATTGTATAATGATAACTACAATCAAATTAATCACCACATCCATCACCACGCTTAGTTACCATTTTGTGTGCGTGGGGGGCGGTGGGAAGGCACTTAAGATTTATTCTCTTAGCAAATTTCTAGTAAACAATACAGCATTATTAACTATAGTCACTGTGCCATACATTAGGTCTTTAGAGTTTATTCATTTTTTTAATTTTTACTTTTTTTATTGTTGAGGATTCATTAAGGGTACAGAGAACCAGGTTACACTGATGGCATTTGTTAGGTAAAGTCCCTCTTATAATTGTGTCCCACCTCCAAGAGGTGTGTCACACACCGTGACCCCCTCCCTCTCCTTCCCTCTCCACGTCCCCCATCTCTCATCCCCTGCCATGTACTTGGTTATCAATTGCCCTCATATTAGAATTGAGTACACTAGATTCTTGTTCCTCCGTTCTTGTGATGTTTTCTTAGGAATAATGTGTTCCACTTCCATCCAGGTCAATATAACACATGTAAAATCTCCATCTTTCGTAGTGGCTGAATAGTATTCCATGGTATACATATACAGCAGCTTGTTAATCCATTCTTGGGTTGGTGGGCATTTAGGTTGTTTCCACAGTTTGGTAATTGTAAATTGAGCTGCCATAAACAGTCTAGTGCAAATGTCCTTATGATAAGAAAACATCTTCCCATTTCCTTTACACCCCAGTCCTTGGCAACCGCCAGTCTACTGTGTTCTGAGTTCACACTTCTAGATTCTGCCTGTAGGTGGCGCCATACAGTGTTTGCCTTTCCGGTGGTTAAACTTATTTCACTGAGCATAGAGCCCTCCGGGTTCATTCATGTTGACTGTGAATGGCAGAATTTTTCTTTTTGATGGCTGGATAATATCTCATTGCATTTATACGCTACATTTTCTTTGTTCATCTGTCAAGGGATGCTTAGGCTGCCTCTGTGTCTTGGCTGTTGTGAATCATGCTGCGGTAGACGTGAGGGTGCAGAGGTCTCTCTAAGGCAGTGAGTTCATGTCCAGCCTGGGGCCTTTTCACCTTGACTATTCCCACACAGTGCCTTATATAGTAGGGGCACATTCATTCAACATCCATTGTCCTTCAACGGGATCCACACCCTGATAAGCTGTGGTGAGGAAGGGATTAATATAAGGATGAATAAGACCTAATAGAAAGACAACTGAATAAGTAACAGCGGTGCCATAGTAAATGCCTAGAAGGGGTGTAACCAAGTACAAGGATGCCCAGAGAAAGGAATGATTCACTTTGGGGGTGAGGGGAAGGCTTCTCGGACAAGATGGCATTTAAGGAGTAAATTGCAACGATTTTTTTCCAGAATCTACATAGCTCAGCTCACTGCAAGCTTGAGGAACAAGGAATTAGAGGGCTATATAATTTTAGCTTTACCCCTGTTTGTTACGCAGCTGCCCCACCCTCTGGATGAGTTTCCCTGACTGAGGGAAGCTGAGATTCCCCTTCTGACCATAGTCTTCACGCTTTCCGGGTGAGCCTGAGTCTGGGTCCTGGGCAATAGGGAAGCCATGGGCATGAGCAAAAGCAAAACTCTGCCAGCAGAGGAGTGTTTTATTGTGATTAAAAAACCCTATTCCTTGAAACAACAGTCTATATCGGTAATTGCATGCTGAAGTCCATCCGCCTTGTGCTCTGAAGGGTGCGGCGTTACCGTGGAGAGCACTCGATTGCCTGCTTCTGATTTTATAACCTTGGCTTGCACTTTAGGTTCTGTCCTTCATATTAATGGAGAAACCAAGAATGGGTCAGGGATAAATCCAAAATACTCGGGTGCTCTGCACCCGCAGGTTCCTACTTCCTTGCAGAGATAGGCAAAGGGAGGCTGGGCCCAACCAGCCTCCGATCCCTTTCCTTGAACTTGAGAATGAGGAGTGTGACCCACAGGACAGATGTACCAAGAGAATCAGCCCCTTGCTGCCTGCTGAGCAGACATTTCCTGCCTTGTAGCGTGTTTAATGTTTCCCTTGCCTTCATTTTGAATCCTGAAACCCGACCCCTGGACGTTCACGCCTTCGGATCCGCAGACCTAATTCTTGCCAATTCTCTGTCTCCACTCCCTGCCACCCTTCCTCTTCCTAACACAAGTGTAGGAGATCATTTTACTCAGAGTTTTACAAAACCGAAATTAAGTAAGTATGTTTCTCTGTAACTTGTTTTTCTCATAATAATATATCACAGAAACCCCTGTGGGTCAATAGATCTAGATGGAACAAGAGCACATTCTTTTTATTAGTTGGAAAATATTTCACAGTATGAGTGTTCCACAGTGCATTTAACTATTCCCTGTTGAGGAGCACTCAGTTTCTTTTTATGTGTGGTCACTACAAACTCTGCTCCAGTAAACACTTCACATAGGTACGTTTTAGGACTCTGCCTACATTTCTATGGGATAGGTGCTAATCAGTGTGATTTGGGGGACAGTTATTCACCCTCCCGCCAGTAGTGTGTGAGAGTTCCTTACCACCAACACAGGCGACTGGGTTACAAGACAGACATGAAGAACATCACTTTTAAAATGCAAATAGTCCTGCAAAAGTTTTTAACTCAGCAATAGAACAACCATGCCTACAATTTGTATTTTCTTTTTTGCAGTCTTTTTGCACAAAGTGCTTTGGATCACATTTATTTGTCTCCTCGAACCCTGCAGTGGTTCTTTTGGATGGTTTTGTAGAAGCAGAACCTGGGGCCCAGGGTACAAAGTCATCTGCCCACAGTCAGAGCACAAGTTGACATCAGAGGGACAAGGGACACTAGTCCTGAACTGATGACTCCAGGGCACTTGCCCATATACTCTGATTCATCTTTAAATGTAGAGTGTAAATTATTTGATCTCAAGGCTCAATGAAAATGGTCGTGTGTTGGGCCCGTGGCCTGGCCCTGCCACTGGAGAGCTGGCTGGCTTTGGGCAAGTTGCTTCACTTCTTGAGCCTCCAATTACTCATCTGTAAAATGAGGGATTAAGTTAGACGCTCTCTGAGGTCCTTTCCAGCCTAACAGCAAGGACTGAGCAAGGCTGATTGACAAGGCATAAGGAATGGCGGATTTTAATGGGGGCAGGGAGCACTGGGTACAGGAGAAAGCAGTTCTTTAAAATCATACAACACTGTGCAGATTACAAGATTTTCTTGCATATTGAGGTCAAAACAACAAGTCTGAAATACACCTAGCATAAGGTCTGGCACACAGCTCTTGCTGCACGGGGAAGTTTGAGTCTGAGTATTTGCAAGAGAGATCAGGTGGGCACTGGGGGAGGATATGGCTTCACCTTTCAGCCATTTGGGGGCAAATACCCACCTGATCTTGGAGTGTTTAGTCCTGTAGTTCCTATAATAAATTCTGGAATTTAAAGACTTAACATGTTCCAGGCAGAGTACTTAGTGGCTTCAGAAATATTGTGTCCTCCGCCCTAGAGGATGGCCCTGTTCCCAGTGAGGGTCTTCCTGGCAGACTCTTTAAGTCAAACAGGCTTTTGTCTATTCACCTTGCCGCCGCACTGACTCTCAGCAGCCTCCTGCTGAGGTTGGTCAACTAAATCTCCTGGATATTTTGCACATCATTATTATGTTCTTTTCAATCCAATCCTACCTGTCCCATTGATTACAAATGTTTTCTGATTATGAAGGAAACGCATACTGATTAGAAAGGTATAAGTGAATGTCCATCTGGGCTTCTAGTCATTCAAGGAAAATAATTTTTAAGGCAGTTGAGGTCCTATCCTTTGGGGTCCTCCTTTTTTTACCACTTAGTGTTATAACATCAACATTTCTCAGCTCCCTACAAGCCACATGAAGCCTCCAGCCCAGGCTTGTCCACGAGAACAGGGGGAGAAACTGGGAAGAGAATGTAGTTTTATAGATGTGCATTATCTGTCAAAGCAACCAATTTATCCACTGTTGAAATGAGGTCCCTTGATGTTAGGCTGTCAGCAATCAAGTGAGCAAGTCTCTCTCCCCTGAGGGCACGTGGGGAGCATTGAGAGAAGGCCAGTCGCTGCTTCCTCTCTGGGGATTGAGGCTGCAGTCTAGAGGGACACCTGGAAATTCCCATCCTGTGGCCACATCCCCTGATTTCCTTCAAGGAGGCAATAGACACCTTCATTTTATTTATTTCTCTGTTAAGGATTTCAGGATGTGGAATGACTGTGTTGAACATTCGTATCTTAAAATTTCTGTGTGTTTATGCAATTCGGAAACTACATGTATGTGAAACATTTTGAAACCATAAAGTGACATACAAATAACATTAAGATCATGATTGCTATTAAATTTAGTTTGGGTGTTTGAGGACCTCTTTTTCTATCTGCATTTTAGAAACTTCAGTAATTATGAATGTTAAGTCACATTCATTTCTTGAGCTGTACAATGAGTATAATAATATCTACTTTTTTTTGAGGAACAGAAGAAATGATGTAGGAAAAAGTTCTTTGCAAACTATAAAATAAGAATCAGATTTAATACTAATAGTCGTTATTATTAAATTAGACATACTTTATAACTCTTTATTTTTTGTTTAAAATTTTTCTTTTAGAGATGAGGTCTTACTTTTTTGCCCAGGCTAGTGTATAGTGGCAGCGTCCTAGCTCACTGCAACCTTGGTGTCCTAGGCTCAAATAAACCTCCTGCCTCAGCCTCCTGAGTAGCCAGGACCATAGATCGCCAGGCTCTGCTAGATTTTTTGTGGTTGTTGAGACAGGGTCTCCCTATGTTGTCCAGGCTGGTCTTGAACTCCTAACCTCAAATAATCCCTCCACTTTAGCCTCCCAAACTGCTAAGCCACCACACCTGGCCATTCCTAGCTTGTTGTTATATGAAGTTTTTTCAGAAAGCCTTCCATATCTTCAGTCAATTTGCACTGAGAATTATTAGAGAGGTACTGGGGAGAAAGAAGGACTCATGTGGTCAACAGTGACCCCTTACACTGGTGCTTGGTGGATAAAGTGGAGAGATTGACTCTTGTCCCAACACTTAGGGTTAATGCCTAGAACTGTCTGAGACATATGTAATGTGAAACCCATATTACATATATTATACATAGGCATATATGCCTGCGTGTGTGTGCGTTTGTGTATATGAAGGATTAAATGGCATCTTGCTTGGCACACCATCATGGTTTATTAATGATTATTATTAGAGGAAGGTCACCCTTAGTTTCATGATAAAAGGGTGATTCTCACATATTCTGGGGCTGCTGGGAGGAGCAGGAGGGCTCTCCACACAAAGCATTCTGTTAAGTCTGGGCAGGGTTGTTACACTGAGGTCAGGTTTCTTACACAGGTTCAGGCTGGCCAGTGGAGGGACGTGAGGTTGCTAAGGAATTTTTTGTGGAAAAACTCCTTCTGGCTCCAGTGATAAATAAATTCTTCTTTACAATAAAAGCACATATAGTTATTATTACTTTCAGTAACAATAATTCAGCTGAACAGATACAGGAAAGGTCTTATACTGAATTTTTTTTAAACTTAAAATAGCAGCCAAGGGCCCTGATACCAAGGAATTTGGGGGGAGGGAACTAAAGCAAGAAACCAGTCTTTGGCTCTCGCTTTGCTCTGAATTTCTTTCATTGGGGGAGAGCAAGACTCTCTCTGGCCCTGCTGAGCTAGGAATGCATCTCACAGGACTTTGCTGGTTTGGGATCCCTCTTGGTCTCATTCAGCCTCGGTGGCTGCTGGGAGGAGCAGACGGGCTCTCCGCCCAGAGCATCTGTTAATTCTGGGCAGGGACGTTGCCCCTGGGTCAGGTTTCTTACACAGAGGAAGGGAGCCCCAGGGAACTACCACAGGTGTTTCTGAGTGATGTTGGAGGATGAAGCTGGGATGCAGGGGTGGAGGTGAGCGAGTGCTGAGGTCAAACCAGGGAAAGGAGGAGAAAGAGAGGCAAATAGAAATCATGAGGTGGCTATGCTTAGCTGTAATCTAACATGACTTTCCCCTCTGTAGGCAAAGGGGGGCATGTGATGTTAACATTCATTATCATGTCATATTCGATTGACTGCCAGAATTTATTACACTTTCTGCTGTTACACACTGAATACTGACAAAACCCATTCCCTTGCCCAAGAAAGGGCTCTGCTTTCTAATCTTCAGAGACTAACAGGGAGGTGGGAGGCTACCAATACCAGAGTAATAAGGGTCACCGTGGAGCCAGAATGGCGGCACCTTAATTCCAGAAACAGCAGGAAAAGGAGGGAAGACGAGGTGGAGGAGGGGCGTGTGCATGCCTTAGTGGGATAATAAAGCTCTGAGAAGGGGCCAGGCCCCTCAGTGGGTGCAGAGGGTACAGCTGCAGGGAATTGTTCACTGTGGGGCCCTCGGGCTGATCGTCTTCCACGTGGCTTCAGACAATCTTCTGCTGGGTACTCAGGGAGCAATGCCAGAAGGAGGAGAAGCTGTTTCCACCTTGAACGAATCCAGTTTATAGGTGAGAATGCATGCTGCCAAGTTAATTCATTAACTCTAGAGTTATATATTGGGCGCTCCTCTGGGCAAAGCACCTAGGGGTACAGGAATAAATCGACACAATTCTTCAGTTACAGCCATCAAGGGAGAGAGATAGACAGTCTAATTGCTATTGAACAGTGCGTTAAATTCTGCAATGAAGTTTCGTTGAGTCACTTGAATATTTGTTAAAACTGTGTAGATATTGAGCTAGATGCTGGAAATAGGAAGATTAAGCAGGATGATTGTCCCCTGGCCCTCCCCAGAGCAGGAAGCACAGAGTAAGGATCCCGTGTGGAGAGGAACGACGGGCACAGAGCTGAAGCAGTTGGGGGGTCAGAGTGTCAGCAGATGAGCAAACAAGGCAAGACAGCCACCCTCGTGTGAAAGGCACGAGGCAAGAAAGAGAAAGTTCCCCTAAGAAGCCACAGCAGGTGCTGGGAATCTCAAGCATAGGAGTCACCATCTCTACTCTGCGAGGTGACACTGGCAGGCAGAGCCTGGGTGTGTGTGCATCGCCTTAGGGACTCATCTGTCTGGGCACCATTCGCCTGGTAGCCTGGCCTATTCCTAAGGATTCCTTTCTCTTTTCTATCTCACCTCATTTCTACCTATTTTTTTTTTTTAATTTTTTCCCTTTGTTTTATATTATTTTTAATTGAACACAATTGTACATATCTGTGGGGTACAGCATGGTATTTTAATACCCATACACAAAATGCAATGAACAAATCAGGGTAATTAGCATATTCAACATCTCACACTTACAATATATTTGCATGAGCATTTTTACCTGCATTAAGTGGTTAAGCATTAGGCGATAGTGGCTGCAGAGTCTGAGATGTTTGTTTTAATGGAGAATGTAAAGATGGGACATACTTCAGACCTCTCACTCCAGAGGGTGGGGCAGGATGCTGGGCTGGTAGTGGATTTACCCAGCAACTTGCAAATTAAATTACCTGCTCACAATACTCATCGGATTGTGTAAGCTGAGAACAGAGAAAGTGGATCCTGGCTGCTGTGAATTCAGGAAAAGGTACGATTAGAGAAATCAGGCTGCCAAAGGCCGGAGCTATGCCTTGGATAGATGCTTCTTCTTTTCTATATTTGGAGAGAAAAAAATTCCAGAAAGATGTTTGTTTTTTACATTTATCTCAGCCCTGAAGAAGATCGTGGAGTCTAAAATATCCTTGATAGGGGTCCAGAGACTCAGTGTTTTAAATTCTGAAGGAATAGCTCTCATATGGAAAACCGAGGGTTTATTTTTATTAGAATGATTCAGATTTGCTGAAGCCCTAAGGATGGGTCAACTGAGGTAAAGTTATCTTACCAGTTTCCTGTAAACCTAAGGATACATTTGTCTCTTTGTTTGTATAAATTAAAACAATCATTTACATACACATTTGCATACTGTACCAACTCTGTGTACATACGACTAAATGAATTAGTATTTCTGATATGTAAGTTGTATCTAACAAGTACCAACAACATTGTATAGTGGAAAGTATAGACTCTATTCGAAGTAGAGTTGGGTCTGAATCCTACAACTGTGGCTTACTGGCTATATGAATTCTCTCTGAATCTCAGTTTCTTCATATATTACCATATATACTCGAGTATAAGCTGAGTTTTTTCAGCACAAAATTTGTGCTGAGTTCGGGTTTTTCGGCACAAATTTTGTGCCGAAAAAACTCGGCTTATACTCGAGTATATAGGTACAATTTATAAAAAATAGGTACCTCAACTATGTCTTGTTTAATCCTCAGATGGTTAAAAATAGATACAATGGGCCCAGCACAATGCCTAGCTTATTGAAAATGTGTTCTTTCAACAGCTCAAGATTGTGGCCAGAGTGAAAACACCACCAAGAGAATCAGTAGGGGCCTCTGCCTTCCCCAGGTGAGTTGTCTGAAGAAGGGATGGGTGGACCTTGGCCTGGGTGCATTGGAGTGTATAGTTCTGAGAACAAGATGACCACGGATTCTGGATCTAGGAGAGGGTCCTGTTCCTGGTTGACAGATGGCACCTCATCACTGGGTCCTCACATGGAGGGATGGCCTCTGGGTGCTCTTTCATAGGATAAAGGCTCTGATCCCTTCATGGGGGCTCCACCCACAGGGTGTAATCTTCTCCCGAAGGCCCCGCCCCCTTAATACCGTCACCTTGGAGGAGAAGATTTTGATATATGAACTTTGAGAGACACAAACATGGATAGCAGTGTCCATTCCTGGTTTCTCCTCATCCCCACAATCCCTTAAATTGGAATGCCTCAGGGATCGGTTTTTATACACCAGTGCCATACAAATTTGCTTCTTATATCCTGTCCTCAACTTCACGTCTTTAAATAACCTCTAGTTACTGGGAGAATTCATCTCTAGCCTTGTCCTCTTTAACATCAGAGTGGAGGGTCCCACTGTATCCTACCTGGACATTGAATAGATATTTTTTGAAAGTTGACAAATTCGAAACAGAAGTCTTGGTTCCTGCCCTTCCTCTTAACCTCCCTCCCTCTCTTCCACTTATCCAGGTATTCAGACAAAAACTCTTGTACTCACCTTGGACTCCTCTTTCATGTGCCTCATCCAGGCTCTCAGCAAATGATGCAGGCCTGACCTTTGAAGTATATATAGGCTGTGGTTCCTTTTCACCCCCTCCAGCTCCAGCCCTGCTCTTTTTGCACTACTGAGATGCCCTCTCACTAACTCCCGTCTGCTACCCACGTCCCCTGGGACCTGCTCTTCATATGGCAGCAGGCCCTTTTTCTGATGAGCCTGCAATGGTTACCGTCACATCGAGCAGCCCCTTTCCAAACTATGCCTATATTCGGTGACTTCAAGCACTGGCTGTTTTGGGGGTCACTCAGTAGGATTCAGTGTCAGCCTGGCCTGGCCTGAAGGGTTTCAGGTGACTTCACTTTCACCCCTGGCATGTCAGCAGGAGCACTGAAGGCTGGAATCCACTGGGCCCAGCTGGGAGCCTCTCTATGGTCTCCCCACATTGTCCTCTCCAGGGGGACTTCCTCATGGTCTCTAAGGGCTCCCAGAGACCAGAATGAAAGCTAGTGGTTCCCCCTAAATCTGGGTCCTGAACAGACTCAGCGTCACTCCTGCCACAGTCCACTGGGCAAAGCTGTCACAGGCAGTCTGGGCCCAAGAGGAAGGAGTCACGACTCTTTTCCCAGTGGGAGGGGTGACAAAAGATTTGTCGCTACCTCAAATCCACCAAATTAAAAATATAATTGTGTGTGATTTGAAACAACAAAACCATTCTCTCATATTTTGGCAGGTCAGAATTCCTAAATCAAGTTATCAGCAAGGTAGCCGGCCCTGTAGAGGCTCCAGGGGAGAGTCTTTCTTTGCCTTCCTGAGCTTTGGGGGGGCCTGAGACAGCACAATTTCCATCTCTGCCTGTACCTTGGCCTTTTCTTCCCTGTATCTCTCCTCTGCGTGTCTTTTGTAAGGAAACACGTCTTTGGTTTTAGGGTCTACAGGATAATCTAGCACAAATTTCATCTTGAGATCTTACCAGTACATCTGCAGAAACTCTCTTTCCACATATGGCTATCTTCACAGGGCCTGGGCTATAGAATGTGGACATATTTTTTGAAGGGTCTTCCATTTGACCCAGCACAATTTGTCCAGGAGGAATTGGCTGTAATATTTCGTGGCAGTCTGATCCTGGCAGCAGTGGCAGGCTCTTGTGGCCTTCTGAGGTTCTTCCTGTGGAGCACTGAGCTGCCATCTGGCCTTTGTCACCCTTCCAACTGAATTTCTTCTGCTCCCTTCTCTGCAGTCATCCTAGTTTCCTTACTGGTTTTTGAATACTTTTTCCAATAGAAGGCATTTGCACTTGCTAGGTGATCCTCAAATCCCACCTGCCCTTCATTCAGGCATCGGCTCAAAGACCAGTGATCTGCCATGCTGCTGTCCCTGGCCTGGTGCCTGCACTGCATCTTGCACACCTGCCTCTTAGTCCTCTCAGTGGACACCAGACCCCGGTTGTCACCTGACCCCGGTTGTCACCTGACCCCAGTCATCACCTGACCTGGCCTTACCTGTGATTTGCTTACTCTACGTTTTACCTTTAGAATGTGTTGGGTTTGATTTTGTGTATTATTATTATTATTATTATTATTATTATTATTATTATTATTTTTGCAATGTCAACCCCTAGAAGAGCCTTAGGTACTGAGAAGGGCTCTGAGATGTCTGTTGAACACTGAGGGAATTCTTTCCTTCAAGGAGCTTAGCAGGGACATGGGAGGCTGGGCGGTCATACAGTTATTCTTATCTTCCCAGTCTGTTCCTTAGAAATGGTTTAACTTGACTGTTTATTTCCTATAATTTTCTGTGGGGATCAGGAGAAAGAAAGTCCCAAAAGTAGTGGTAAAAACGGGACTCCCCGTGCCCCGCCCAAGGACACCAATGTGGTCAGAGCCTTAGCATGGGAGAGCATTTTGGGTTTACCAGTGCTCTTGTCTTGTGGTGATGGTGCATGAGCTGGGCTGAGCTGTTCAGTTATGCATCCTTCCCACTGAGAATTCTAGGATAAAAGTGAGCTTAAAATGCCTTGGGTCTGCCAGTGCCAGCAGGCTGTTTAATTCTTCATTAAATTCCCAGCACAGAGCCTAGGGCTTGTCACGTAATAAGCACTCAATAAATATTAGTAAAATAATGAATTCTACTGGGGATTGCATACAGGGCATCTATTACATTCAAATGTGATGCTTGATGCTGCTGAGGGAATGCTTGCCGGGTGGGCTGTGGACTGAAGAGCTCAGTGAGGTCCTGGAGTTGCCCCACGGCCCATCCTGCCTGTGCCTCTGCAAAACGGGACTGTTTTGGATGAAAGCTCTGGAGGCCCTGCATGAGCTGCAGAACCACAGTGGCCACTGCAGCACTTTGGGGAACCTTCCAGAACTTGTAGATCTAAGTAAGCCCAGTCGGTGTCAGGAGAAGGCAGACCTGGTGCTTGCAATGCCGCCAGGATCCTCTCTACCCTGATCTCAATTTCCCTTGCTGTGTGCTGGATTCTTTTTCTAATACTGAAGATCAGTTTTCTACACATGGGCAAAAATTGTGGCCATGAACGACATTTGAGATCTATGGCTTTAGTGACAGGAAGGAGAGTCATGTGGCTCTCAGAGCCTCATCCTCAGAAATTGAAGGGAAGCAGTTGTCCAAGTGGCTCTACCATCACCCAGAGCAGCCCCCCTATGGTGGGAAGGTGGGGTTGTATAAGACACGGCACCCCCCAGGGAGCTGCATGAACCCGGGGAGGGAGGGTCAGTTCTCCAAGAAGGTCAGGACATGGTAGCAGATACAGCTGTCCACCATGGCCACTGCCAGGGCCCTGGAGGAGAAGATGCTAATCCATGTACAGTGCCTTCCGCCTGTGAGCAATTGTCTCTGCCCAAAGGGCCACACATCCCCATACTTCATAACTTAAAGAGCTGGTACCATAGGAAATAAGGGGCCAGATCATACCATTTTCTAGTAAATGTAGAGCCAGGAGGCTTGGAGGTTGACAGAGTTAGCAGTGGGGCAGAAGCTGAAATGGTGTTTTGGGGGGATGACACCAGGTAGATTCAGGCTCAACAGGACAGTCAAAGCCACGTGCAGCTCAGAGTTATGAGGAAGCAGGAGTTGTACAGAAGGAAAGGGAGGCGCTCAGGGGTGTAAGGCTGGCAGACCCCAGAAAGAGGCATTTGTCCTGTTAGAAGGTAGGGGTGAGGGTGGAGTGGGGTGAGAGGTGTGACCCCCCTTCCCCCCCGAGCGCTCCCCAGTTCCCGCTCACATTCTGGTCTCGGTCCCCTGCAGCCTTAGTGAGCAAGGTGAAGAAGTGTCCTGCCCTTTGAAGCTGTGTGCCGCCCCCTGCTCAGGTCAGGTTGTGGAGCCCAGATTAGAAAAACCAAGGGACTGGGTGTGGGGAAAGTTAAGAAGGTGAAGAGGGTTTTCCCTCATTTCAACAAATGAGGAAGCTGGTGGCTATATAGTTAAACACCCGGGGAGGGAAGGGTGGATGGAAATTTCCAAACCAGTCTTTTCCATTCCATCACAGTGCCTTACCTTTGCTCACCTGCACCAAATAGATAGGGTCCTGGGGCTCTATCTCATGGAGAAAATAGAATACATTCATTTTATCTATATAAATTTATAATTTATAAATATAATAAACATATTTTTGCATAGGTACATATATGTATGTATATATATATACAAAAATATGCACAAACACACACATATCACATCCACACATCTACATATATAAACATCTACAGGGACAAAGTACACTTTTTCTTTGAAACTAACGAAAGGGTCAGCCTGCATTATAAGGTTTAAATTTACCTGCTATGTGTGAAACACACACAGGCACATAGACGTAAGAAGGAAAAAAGAAGATGTAGTTCTACATGAAATCATTCTCTCTGAAAACATGTTTGTATTATAATAACTTTTTCCCACAGCGATTGAGTAACAATCATTATTGATCGTTAGTAATCATATCAAGAATATGATTTTTAAAACGTATCTTCTTCTCTAAATTTTACTATACAATTTACATTTGGCAATGATTGCTTACCTGCAGTATGTTGAATGGTCCCACCCCCCAAAACATAGGCCCACGTCCTCATCACCAGAACCTGTGAATATGACCTTATTTGGAAAGGGAATCTTTTCAGATGTAATTAAGGGCCTTGAGATGAGCCCATCTGATGAGAGGTAATTCCCCATTAAATGCAGGGCAAGCCTCCTCCTAGGAGACCAGGGAGAGGAGGCACAGAGGTACAAGGCCATGTGATGACCACGGGAGAGGCTAGAACACAGGCTGAAGCCATGCCACACCCGCAGCCCCCAGAAGCTGGAAGAGACAAGAAAGGATTTTCCCTTAGAAAATTAATTTTTTTTATTCAAAGCCATATAGTCTGTGCTAATTTGTCACGGCAGCCACAGGGATCTACCGTATATACTCAAGTATAAGCTGAGTATACACTCGGCACAAATTTTGTGCTGAAAAAGCTCGGCTTATACTCGAGTATATAGGTAATACAGTACTCTCTCCTTTTAAGAAAAACATCTACTTTCTTTTGACTTTATTTCCTCAAGCTCCTTTTAAATATTTGCTGTGTGACTTGGGCATTTTTTAAAAGCATTGAGACTTTTGTATATTTCAGGAATTATGTTGAGTGCTTGACTGGCTTATATTGTTGAAATGTCACACAAATTCCTGAGTGTATAATATTCTTCTCCTTTTACGTGCGGGGAAAACTTAGGTTATGCTGTATTCCAGAGATCGCAAAGCTGGAAAGCAGAAGGACTGGGATTTGAACCTGGGTCATCCGTGTCTGATTCTGCGGGCTTTGGTTTTGAGTGGGAACCCTTACAGGAGCTGCTTTAGATCTTCAGTCATTTCATAAAACCAAAGTTCACCTTTGTGGCTCGTTAGTCGCTTGCCTGAACTCATCTGTATTAGGGTGTCACCTGTTTTGTGTCCCTTGTATTCCAGTGCTGCCCTTCCCCAAAAGAGCTACCTTCCTCTGTGCAGTGTCTCTGGGCAGTTTGGCTTCCGTTCTGTTCACATCCGTACTCCAGGCCTGTTCTCTAGTCTGCAATGATCTGAGAGGCACCTGTGGAGAAGACTCCTCCGTGACACGCCCTGAGCATCTCTTCCTGGTTAGAGTTACTGTGTAGCAATGGGTCTCAGAACCGCTTCACGAAATCCCTTCTCTCAAGTGACAGAGAGAATTGTCATGATTACTTTTTGCATAAAATGCCCGGGGTCATCCTTTAGATTTTTCCATGAACAACTGCTGGTGATTGTATTAAAGGGTTAGGGCTAGTCTTTCTCTCCCTTAAATCTACTGACCACTTCAAATGGAATTTGAGTAAAGAAAATCATTTGTCAAACACTTGTACACAATAGTTGTCTCGTGATGAACTTGGCTGGCCAGGACTTAACCTTCTCTGATCATTTTCTTGGTGTAAGGTGTTAGTTCCTGATCTAAGTGGATAGGGAAGTAAACAGAGCAATGAAACGTGAGCACCCTTCCCCGACTTCACCAGATTTGTGCCTGGAGTTGTGCTGTCTTGGGGTCCCCTGGCTGTGCATGTCACTAGCAGTCCCCTTTCTGCCAGCTCGGTCACAAGGGATGTGAGATATTGAGAGATGATCTAACAATCTCCTAAATACTGAAAATTGGGACAGGAAAATACTCATCCTGGCCAACACTAACTTTAAATTTAAAGCATCAGTCTTAACACGTGTGCGTGCACACACATACACGCATATGCACAAACACACACCCCAGACATTTTTTTAATAAGTGCTTAGCTAGTGGGGATTATTTATGTAAATGCTTTAAGGAATGGGCCTGAAGATACTTCCCTTCTCGGCAGCCTTTTCAGCAGTTCCTATCTTTTTCATCTGTTTTCATCTAAGCTGCACTTTAATGTCTTTTAACTGTATGGTTTTATGTGTCACCACTGATGCTAGTCGCCAGATAAATACAGCAGAGTGCAGGCATATATCTTCTTTATGGGGCATATATATACAAAGTTGCTTCTGCACCTGCATGCGTGCTCCATATTTTTGGAACCTGCAGCTGACAGGAGAAAGAATAAACCAACTTTGTAAAGTAACATATTCCCAATAGTTTAAGGCATTGAAGAAATCTTGGCAACCCTCTTTATTATGATGTATAGACAGCATTCATTCAGCAGAAAACATTTATTTTGTTACTACCAAGTTCTAGGTCCTGAGGTAGGCGTTGGGGATGCCATCATGGCTAAAATATGGACCCTGCCTGAGACTTTTAAGGTCCTGAGAGGGAGGTGTGGGTATAAATGAACTGAAACAAAACAATGTGATAATTAGAGTATCTGGGGACACAGGGGACAGTAACCAACACTTTGTAGGTGTAGGGTCAGAAAAGGCTTCGGAGCACAACCAAATACAGCAGCTTCCAGAGAAGCAAATTGTTAAGGCAGATTCAGAGCTGGAAATAGCATTTATTCTATCAAAAAATAAAAAATGAAAAAGGACGGTAAGTGGATAACAAATTGCTCCATGTTTATTTCTTCCTCAAGACATGGAAATATTCTAAGCCATTGCAAATAGTTTTTCCTGCTTACCAGAGTCTTCCCCTAGCTCACGTGAGAGAAGAAAATAATAGCTGCTTTCAAATGTTTGAGGTGCTGCTGTGTGAAGAAGGGGCAACACTTGACTCCGAGGTGCTCCATAGGGACATGGCTTGGACCCAAGGCGACAGGAACAAGAGGCAGAGAAAGAGAGCTGTCTCCTATGGAACTGGCTGCCTCATGGGGGAGGGAGCTCTCCATCGCCAGGAGCATTCAAGACAAGCTAGATGACTATGTTTAGGGGAATAACCAATCTTAGGTTTCCACTAACCCACCGGGCTCTTCAATGGATACATGCATTTGTGCTGGAGTTGGCAGCAGAAAGATGTTTTGGGGAAAAGTACAAGGCAGCAAGGTATAGCGGTGGTGCTTAGGACAGAAGGTTATCACTTCTTTCTTGAGATATCCAGGTGAACTAGTTTTACCCTATGGTCCATTCAAACTTCTTTAATCCTTGGGAGAGAAAGAGGTATGAATATTATCATTCCAATTCTGTAAAAGAAGCAGCCTCTAACACACAGCAAGGATAGTGTCTATTTCCCATCAAGGTAGAGCAATAGGCTTATTTCATTATGAGATGGTGGGAGCTCGCAGATTCTCAGAAGAAAGGGGGACAGAAGGGCAAAGCAGTGTTTATTTATAAAGCCAGATTTTACATACAGTGCCCGCCAAGGATTTAGTGCTGTGCTTCAAGTGAACAAATCCCTCCAGTGTCAGAGACATAAGACGTTGTCAAGCTGCCTGTGAGACAATGTGATCATAAAGTCTCAAACTGAAATACCTCCAGTCACCTTGGTAAGAAAATAATCCTCTCTCAAGTGATGCTTTGAAGTTTAATGGAGTTGCTCCCTATCCAGTAAGTGAAATCTGGTGGTGTTGTGAGACGGTGGCGTGCTGCTGCCAGCACAGAGGAAGGATGCTTCTTTCTCTCTCCCCGAGTCCTCCCCAGGCTGACCCCAATCTACTTTTATAACCCCATTTCCCATAACTGTGCTAGACAGACAAATAACCCCTGCCAAACTATGCAGCCTGCCCGGGCAGGTGCCTTGGAGAAGAGTTGAGCCAAGAGACTTGCCCAGGTCAGTCAGGGAGTGCGTCCTTAAATGAACCTGAGTTTGGCTGAACAGACAGGACAAAGCTAAAGTGAAGGTCAGCTTGGATTTGGTTAGGTATCCAGAGCTGGACCTAGTATCCAGCTCTGCATCTGACCAGGTAGGCGGAAATAGAAGCCTAGTAAAAATGCCCATCCTAATGCGAGATCCTGGCAATGTCACTATTGAGTCCGTGTGGTACCGAAGAGCATGTGGTTAGTCTGAGGGCAGGAAAGGCATCTTGGAAACTGAAGCCAGGGTATCTTCCGGCCTGGGGTCCAGGGAAGTCGCAGGATTTACCCCAGAGAGAAGCATTTCCCCGAAAGAGCTTTCAGCCCAAGGCCATTTTAACATGGGCTCGACATAGGGCTAAATCTCATTAAGACGGTATTCTGAACAGAAGGGAAGGGCACACCTGGTCTTACTGCTTCTGTGTGCCAGAATCTTGATTCCAATCATCAGGGAGGATCTGACCTCATGGACCTGACATTTAGATATAACAATGGGCAGAGAGATTCCTCAATGTGGAGCTCTGCCAAGAAGAGAAAAGGAGTTAAGTGTGACGGAGCTCACAACATGTAGTGAGAACTGTCTGCAGCTCATTTTTCATTGCACTGTAGAGTGAAGGGAATGCAGCCATGGTGGAGACGGGTATTCAGTAAGGAATTGATGACAGTCCTCATTGCGGTTTAACCTATTTGGGTTCAATACAGTCCAGACTATATTAGACCCCTCTATGCCAGACCCCTCTTGAGCATTACTCCTATTGCCCTTAACTCACAATGTCTGAGCTAGGAGAAATAGTCCTGCTAAAGGAGCTTACCCACCAACACACTTTTTCTAAAGGACATTTTTAAGGTCTGGGTTATTTTTAATTAGTTGAGTTCTATGGAGAGCTAAACGTCTCCCTATTATGTTCTTCAGACATGGCTGTGATTGATGTGGCCTTGAGGTGCACTCTGACCCCTTCCTAAGTCAGATGAGGCAGGAGCCAGATCAGTAGGCTCTATCAGACCGAGGTCAAACCCACTGCCTTATCTGGAGATGGTGGACAGTGGAGGTCATTGAAATTGGTGTGCAGGGTAGTGGGTAAGTTAGGAAGCAGAGCATGGAGGGTGGGTGGTGGAGGTCCTGGATCCCTGGGGTCTAAGAACTTCCTCTGTGATCTATTCCTCTCAGGCTGGGCTGATCTTATCCTCCAGCAGGCAGACCATCTCCCAGGCAGAGCAGGCTGCTGGAAGTGGGATGCCTGTGGTGTCCACAGTGCACAGACTTGAGAAGATTCTCACATCTCAAATTTGGAGAAATTAACAGAGATATATTCTGAGAGCATAGGGGTTCTTAGTGATGGGAATGGAATCACTCTTATTTCTAGAAATTTGAATTAAAAAAGACACCATTCCATAGAGAACCAAATTTTGCCCTTTTATTTGCCAACTCAAATCGAGTACAATTCTTTGAGCTTCTGGAACCTGTGAAACTTTACATTTCTAGTAAGAGAAATGAAGAAGGAGGCTTCATACAAAACTTAGTTCCCTGGATGAGCAGTTCAGGTGCCCTTTTATGAGAAATGAGGTGAGTGGAAGAATGCTGGAGGACTCTCAGAGGCCATTAGTCCTTTTGTCCTGATTGTCAGCCTAGGATTATGCCGATGGGAGGAGGTCAAATGAGTTACAAAGTGAAGTGGAATCCTGTCAAAGCTGGGAACTAATACATTTGGTAACAATCTGAATGGAACTGCAGACCATTCTCCTAAGTGGAGTATTGGAAGAATGGAAAACCAAACACTATATGTATTGCTGTTGAACTAGAACTACCCAGTCAGCACTCATGGGCACAGAGGGAAGTACCGTACATACTCGAGTATAAGCCGACCCCCCTTAATTTTACCCTAAAAACTGGGAAAACTTAGTGACTCGAGTATAAGCCGAGGTGGAAAATGCAGCAGCCACTGGTAAATTTCAAAAATAAAAATATATACCCAAAACAATTACAATAATT
>CAUYPK010026360.1:0-26130 GCA_963574355.1 Loris lydekkerianus | reverse complement strand
GACACATTTTCATCACACTGGTCTACATAGCCTTCCTGGCGTTTTTTTAGTTGTTGTGCCAAGACATTTACATTCTACATTTACTAAGTTTCACATATATCCTTGCAAGATGCACCGCAGGTGTGATCCCACCAGTCTCCTTCCCTCTATCCCCCTTCCCCCACCCACCCGTCCCTCTCCCCCATCCCCCCCATCGCACGTTGCCACCGGGTTACAGCTTTCATGTGAAAACCCTAAACTAGTTTCATAGTAGGGGTGAGTACATTGGGTACTTTTTCTTCCATTCTTGAGATACTTTACTAAGAAGAATATTTTCCAGTTACATCCATGTAAACATAAAAGAGGTAAAAGTTTCCATCTTTCTTTAAGGTTGCATAATATTCCATGGTGCACATATACCACAATTTATTAATCCATTCGTGGATCGGTGGGCACTTGGGCTTTTTCCATGACTTAGCAATTACGAATAGGGTTGCAATAAACATTCTGGTACAAATATCTTTGTTATGATGTGATTTTTCGTCTTCTGGGTATATGCCCAGTAGAGGAATTACAGGATTGAATGGCAGTTCTATTTTTAGATCTCTAAGTGTTCTCCATATATCTTTCCAGAATGAATGTAATAATTTGCATTCCCACCAGCAGTGTAAAAGTGTTCCCTTTTCTCTGCATGTTAGTTTTGATCCTGTGTTTTGCCTCTCAGGGTTTGAGATAGATATGGAATGATTAGATGAGTAAGTTTAAAACTTTGATCAGCTGGATGAGCTCAGAATTAACCAAAGTGGCTCTTGAGCTCCACTGGAAATGAGTTTTCAGAGTTCAGCCACCACATGCAGCATATTTGTGTGTAGAGTTTCACACGTTACTTTCCAGGTCATGTGTTGAATGCTACAGGTATTGGGACATGTGCCCACATTTCCCTTCAGTGAATGACTTGTTCACCAGAAGCTGGTTGTGCTTTCAGCCCTTTGGGAATTTTCTCACCTGCTAAGAACCATCAAAGCCGTATCTCTTTCCACAGGTGACCACATTCTGTGGCTGACCTATATGGGAGCCAAAAGGTCAAGCCCTTTTGACCCATTTGAGGACCGCTCATGCTTCAGAACTCTTCATAGGATCTGCAAATCCTGTCATTAAGTTTGTTTCTCTGTCCTTTCCTGCTTCCCTCCTCTTCCTTTACAGGTGTTGATCCCAAGGGAACACTCCAATAAAGACAATTTATTAGAGATGCTAATAAATTAATCCCCCTCTGAGAATCTGCTTCTCAGGGAACCTCATGGCTTGTGTGTTTTCTCATCAGCATCCATTCTATCCCTATCCATTTCTTTTAATGGGATAATCTCAACATTTTACTGCAGGGGAGCGGTGTGAGTCTTTTACCTAAGCCAGTTGGAGAATTCCTATCTAATACACAGTAGTCAATGGTTCAGATAATCCAGGGCTAGTAATAAGTACATTACAAGTACCTGATTATGGGAATCCATTCAGCAATCATCCAGTCAGTGTGAATTTCATGGCTGTGGTGATTGCAGGAGTTAATATTGCACCCTCTCTGAATGTGAATCACATTGTCCCCAATGGCTGCTCTTGTCCACCTTCCAAGAGTTGTGGAGAATAGCTTGAAGAAGATACTAACACAGAAAGAACAAAAGAATGAGAGGAAATTTTAAAGAACTGAGCTAGGCACAGATGAAACTAACCTCAAGTCCTGTCCTACAAATATGGTTGAAAATGATCCATCACCTTATCAATTTTTCTTTTCCTAAGGAACGACACTTCATAAATAGCAAATTAGATGAATCTCTGCATTCTCAAAAGGTAATGGAGAAAGTGAAAATTTTAGCTTTATCATGAATTTGTTTGGGAAACAAACATGATCATCTTCAGAATATTTCTTGTTGCTCTATTTGAAAGTCAGTTAGATCTACATAAGGAAGCATATAAAATTGTATGTAACAGATATTGCAAGCAATTCAGCCTCATATTTGTGTATGCTGATCATAATTTTATTGCTTTGAGTTTGAATTGCAATACTTACCTGGCAGGGGAGATACCATGATCATGAAGGTGGTTTTCCCAGGGCGAGGCTTATCCTTTGCACTCCGGATGTGCTGACCCCTGTGATTTCCCCAAATGTGGGAAACTTGACTGCATAATTTGTGGTAGTGGGGAACTGTGTTCACACTCTCCCAGATTTAAAACAAATAGTTTAAATTATAATTGCATGGTGATTATATTAGCGACATAATGGAAAAGTTATTTTCACTTGCTTTTATCCATTAAAACTAATTAAAGATTATGGGGAAGAAAGGTTTAACACAATATGGGTACATTGTGGTAATAATTTCAGTGTAGTTCAGTGACAGGAGGACAATGTAGTATGTTTTCATTTTCAATTAAGTATTTCTTAAGTGGAAATTTATTATTAAGTTTTTATGTAAAAGAATGTGGAACATAGATAAAGTCGTGAGAACTTGGGCATCTCCTGGGCACGTTATATGATATCATAATTTTACCTTTACCTTCATTTCTTGTAAGAAAAAAATGTACATACAGATGGAAAACACTGGTAGCTTAGTAATATTCAGCTGACTAAATGAGTGTGATATTTCTGGAGATCTAGCTCAAAATTATTCATATAAATTAACAAAGGACAGAAAAGAGACTCAGAGTAGCAACAGGGTAAAAATATTCATTTATTCTTGATTTTGTATGCATGTGTATCTGTATACATTATATATGGCATAGAATCCAGCCAGAACTATTCTTCTTTTAACACTAACAAAGAACTGAAATCAGAGAGAAGCAACAAATCTTACTCATTGATGATTCAACAGACTGCAAATAACTTTCCATAACACAGTTGGGAATTTTTAGGCATAAAATGGTTCCACTTATTTTCTGAATGAATTCCCATGTGAGTTCTGACTCAGCAAGGGAAGAATCTAAAATGTCACTGAATATGCCCACAAAAACTTAAGAGTACATCCAATAAAAAGTTTTCTATTTACTCAGCCCTAATATGCTGAATTATCTTCCCACTAGGGGAGGGAAAAACTGGTTATCTGCAGAGACAAAATAAAAACTAAAGTAGTATTCACCACTTTAGAAGTTTTTGTGTCATTGAATTTTTGTTAGGTCCCTAAAAATTTTTCTTACTAAATAAAAGGGGATGTATAGCATATTATATAGAATGGTAATTTTTCTGATAATATTAATTCATAAAAATCACTCAAGAAACTTAATTTACATTTCCTGTCAGTTTAAGACTACTCTAGGTAATGAAAAGAGAAAAGAAGATGCAATAAAACTCTTAGCATGGAATTTTTGCACTATTATAGTGTTAAATATTGTGACTGTATAGTAGTTTAATGAATAAGAAAGTGGCATAGAAGTGAAACAATTAAAAGGAAAATAATTATTTGCTGGCTGACTTATATACAAATTTTATTCTATGTCATTTCACTATTTAAAATAACTCAATGGATTTTTCCCTCTTATGAAACAAATTCCCAAATGCTGGGCATTTAAACATTTTCCTAATATACTCCTAACTCATCTCCCTCCACAGATCTTTCTCTTTAGCTATTCTTTTCTACATATTACTTATTCAAATTTCTCCTTTGTGCCTTTGCTTTTTTGTCTCTATTTTTGGCAAGAAAGTGTCTGCAAACTCTAGGTAGAACCCTGTCATCTTTCTCCAAATTCATATGACATGTTTGATAGGTTAACAGAAATTTTATTTTACCACACTCCTGAGTTCCTCCAAAGAAAAGAACTGTCTGTGCATAGAAACCAAACAAAGAATCTTTGATAAAATTACTGAGGAAAAAGGTGAGATCTTAAGGAAATAGATTAGCAGAGTTATGGAACTAGATCCACGAGCTAAAGTACTCTGATAAAAAACAAACAAAAAGATAGGCAGAGAAAAGAGAAATAGGCGTGGGCATGCTTGCATGTGTAGTGTGAGCCCGGTTAGTACCGAGGGGGATGGAAGAAAGAACATACATGAATGCATAACATTGTAGATTTGCTCTGGAAATTTTAAAAGGAGGCATATCCGATATTCTACTAAAATTATGTTTCTGTGATAGTCTAACCTCTAAATTCTTCAAGAGATTCTTCCAAAGAAGGCCTTTGAATGTTTTCTTTGTGTCTTATTTTGACACAGAAAAAAGAAAGTGTACAAAGTATATGTTTGTTTAAATGCCAATGAGGAGAAGAATGAAGAGTCTTAAGATTTACAACAAAAGTAAAAATTCATTGAGGCAGAAAATAGGAGCAAGAAATGGCTAAAGAAATATCTTTTCCTCTGAATTTGGCAAAATTCTTAGAGATGGCCTGGACTTTGCAGAAAGCACAAACTGGAAGTGTTCTTCATTCTTATTGTAGGGTGACTATTTTGTCTAATTTGGCTAGTATCACAGAATATCCTAGACTGGGTAGCTTATAAATAACATACATTTAATTCTCACAGTTTTGGAGCCTGGAAAGTCCAAGATCAAGGTCCTGACAGAGTCAGTATCTGACCAAGGCCCTCTTGCTGATTCGTAGATGGTCAGTCCTTTGGCTTCAGCCTCTCATGGTAGAAGGGTGGAGGTGGGGGCTTCTAGGGATTATTTTATAGGGGTCTTAATCCCATCATGAAGGTGAGTGCTCATCATTTGATCACCTTCCAAGGACCCAACTTCAAATACCTTCACATAGGGCACTGGGTTTCAACATATGAATTTGAGGGGATAGGGGACATTACCATTCAGTATATAGCAGTGCTCAACTTTCTCAGTTTGCCTGTGGGTTTTCCCAGAGAATGCAAGAGTCAGTGCTAAAACTGGGAAAGTTTCAGGCCAACCAAAATGAATTGCTTACCTTCATAAGGGACAGAAATACACTGACTCACATCTATCAATGCCAAAGCCACTCACTCTGGCACAACTAACATATTTTGAATTGTTAGTGATTGATATTTTTGTTACTTGTGATGAAATGATAATATAACTTTCTGCAGAAAAAACACATAAGAGAAACTGAGAGAGAGGGTGTGTGTGTGTGTGTGTGTGTGTGTGTGTGATATATATTGAAATACATATGTGTGTGTATGTATATACACACATATATAGGCACACTCCCAAATAATTACCTAATGAGACTTTACTCTTAATAATTGCCCTAATAATTATCAAGCACATTTTTAACACTTTTTTTGTGGAGTTATCTTTATGTCACTGCCTTTGATGTGATAGTGATTATGCCCCCTTTCCCCAGAGGTCATTTGCCAATACTGGGGAAATTGTGATTATCAAGACTTGTGGGAAATGGGAGGGTAGCTAGTAGATTAGTGGCTGAATCCAAGAATGCTACTATACATCCTACAATACACAGACAACCCCCACCCAACAAAGAGTTATCTGGCCCCAAATGTCAATGATGCCTTGGTTGGAAAACCCTGATTTAGATCCTGAATGTATTTTTCTGTCTTAGTGTTGGCAAATATCTAACTTAACATGAGGATTTGATATTCGAAAACCATCAAAATCGTCCTAGAGGAAGGTGGCACTGTGAGGGTCTGTTTTAAAATATCCTCCCCATACCAAACACAGCAATGATCAGTAAAATAATTTTTTGTAGTTGTTGTTGAGACAGAGTCTCAAGGGAATTATCCACAAATAAGGTCAATATCTTTATGGACTCAAAATGGAATAGAAACACAGCCATAGTCTGAATGTGCTGGGATCCAGCTCTAAATGCAAACAAAAGCAGCCAGAGTCTGACTCCAGGAGGAAACAAGTTCCAAAAGGCCCCACCCCAGTGGGGAACGAGAGCTGGACTCAGCTCCTGAAAGCAGTGAGGCAAACCTTCCTGCAACATTCCACAAGTGAGAGTAACAAGCTCTGAACTACAGTTTTTGTAAGGGTATGTACTGGTTGATATAATCTAGACTATGCTGTTGACAAGCAGTTCCAAAATCTATTGGTTTAAACAGGGAAAATTTATTTCTTGCTCAGCTACCTGTATATAGGTTGATAAGTAGTTTGCACTCACTCTAGACTACAGCTGACAAAAAAGCCACCACCTTCACAAGTGCAGACATCGATGTTAAGAGAAAATAGGCTCTAGAGGGTCTTGCATTAGCAACTATATGCCTGGCAGTAAAACACTTCTCTGTAGGCCAAAAGTCATTGGCTAACACTAGTCACATGACCTCGAGAAGTATAATTCTATCTTGTGCCCAGAAAGAGGGTCAACTGCACACATTAAATGCCATGTGTTCTTTGTCTGAAGTTCTGAGAAGATAAGCTAAGAACCAGGTGTACCGAGGTGCTTACTTGTTCAGTGACTGGGTCTGTGATAAAGCCTATTTTATAATAGGTTAGAAGCTTAGAGCTATCCATATGAGATCTCATCATAATGTGAAACTTTTGATGAGACCAGGAAGAAGGAGACTACATATCATGCAGGCAGGGAAGAGTGAAGAAAAACAAAGAAAACACCCTCCACTTGGTATCGCCCTGCAACCTACAGTTTCAAGGCACATGACGAAAGTCAGCAATATTTCCAGTTCTCCTTCTTCCAGATAAATGGTAGGATTGCACAACCTGCTTTCTTATAGTTAGGACTGGAATGTGAGGAGCAGTGATGCATGTCACTTGTAGGTCACTATCAGATCTGGCACACTATCCTCCATGTGCCTCTCTTTCTCTCATAGAAGCAGGTATATTTCAAATAGGAGAGGCTCCAATTGCCCGGTGTCTTAGTGAAGAGAATCTAGAGCAGAGGTCTGTAGCCCTGAGATGGACAGGTAGTGTAAGTTAGTTACCTACCTGTATTTTAATCTGCTGAGATTTTGCAGCAAGAATTACTGAATATTCTGACTGAAAAAGTAAGTATTCAATTCCAGTGTTGGGACTTAGAAACCAATATTCCAAAATATGACATGCTAAACTAAAGAAGCGTCCTCAAGATCTCTGTGACCTGTGCCCCACCTTCCTCTCTCTCAATCATCTGTCTCTTCCAAAGCACAAGGTAAAGTTTTTCTCAGAAGTCCCCTTATCTGCTTAAAGTCTGGACTAGTCAAGAAGAAAACAATTACCTCTGGTGCTCTCCTTTTCATTAACTGAACTGATATTATAGAAAGAAAGCCAAACTTGAGCAGACTTTTGTCACAAACCATTGTTTACTCTGTGGGCCCAATAGAGTTTGTCCTTAGCCATCATATGTTTTTCAAGCCTGTTGAATTTCTTTAAAGTCTTTTACTATACCTCTCATCTCTCTTTCACTTAAAAAAAAAGGATGTATCACCAACTATACCCCACTGAGAGGTGGGGGAGTCACCCTCTGATTCTCCTCCATGCATGTTAATAAATTTGTATGCCTTTTCTCCTATTAATTTGCCTTTGGTCAGTTGATTTTTAGTGAACTATCAGAGAGCAAAGATTAAGTTCACCCTTGGCCCTCTGCACAAGAAATATTGACTGAGTTCTTAGGAAGTTTTAAATCTGTTGAGTGTTAATCTAGACTTTTAAAAGAGTTGGGTACAAATTGATGGAGATCATGGTAGATAGCACTCTAGGCTTTATAGATAGCAGAAGAAGACTCCCAGCATAGTTTATTGACATGCTAGCACAGCTGAGAATTTTTTGCTTGGGAGTGAAGGTAAAGGTCAACTGGAGAGAAAATTTTATGGAAATAGCAGTAAAATGTAAATTACCACAGGCAATTTACATTAACAGGGCATCAGTTAGTGAAGGACTTTTGGTTCTAGTTTGAAGAATTGAAATCATTCTTTCTTGAGAATAATTTAGGTTCTTTAAGAGGTGAATGCCTCACTGAATGTTAGTTTTTGTTTTTTCTAAACATTGATGGATCTAGTAGTTGTCTTTAGGATAATTTAAGATGTGGAGAAATTCACTAAGAAATATTGTAATGAGCTAAATGTGAAATGGAATACTTTGGGTATTGATAGAATGCTACAGAAATAAACCTGAGAATGGTTGAGAAAGGAGAGTATTAACAGGATATTTTGGTTAGTATATTATAAGAGAGTTAGGAAGGGTATAGGTTAAGGGAAATAAAACTAAGTAAGAATGAAGGTTATACACTGGAGGACAAATAAGGTGTTTTGTTTATAGAAAAAGATGGTGCATTTCAATTATAGATCTTAGGGACGCTAGACAACTCATCGTGACATCTGGTATGCTGTTATAATTCTACGGCTCATATGGGAGATTAAGACTGAAGATGTGGGTTTATTTCCAAATCATTTTATTTATTTCATTGGCTTACTCATATTTACTAGACAGGAAAGCAAAAGTTGCAGTGAATCATGCGATACTCAACAAAAGTAAGGGCAATGCCATGTTTGTAATTATGTTGTTAGATTTATTATTGTTGGGCTTCAGAGTTTTATTAAGAAAATGGCTGCAGCACATGTGAAGGAGAGACGAGATGGCCAAAATACGTTGACGTTTTATAATTTATACTGTAGATTGGTTCCTTTTACCCAGTTTTAAGGAGCTTAACTTTCAGCTACAGAGTTGGCTTTAGGCTAATCTGAAGGACAAATAAGAGCTTACTCTGGGACATAATCTTTTATTAGCTCCTTTAGAAGTTTTAGGCTCATGTGTGTGCGCCGTGAAGTCTAGTCATTATAGTCGCTGCTTTTGAAAACTTTTGATTCTTTTATAATTCAAGAATAGACTCATTGTAATTATGACTAGCAGAAATAGGCTGTGCTAAGTGAATTTATATTTGAGTTCAGAAATATTAAAAAGATGAATATTTTCTTTTCAGATCATGGCATTTTATCATCTTTGTTGCTATGGTTAGAAGCTCAAAAAAGGAGCCTTTATGTTCTGTAAAGAATATAATACAATATAGTACGGTCTTAAAAATACTTCATGTGAACTTAATAGAATGGAACTAATTAAACTGGCAACTCATTCCTACATATTCTGCTGTCCTCATAAAAGTAATTAGGATTGTATAGCCAATATATAGCAGTCAGTGTTCAAATAATTTTTCTTATTTTTGAAATATTTTTATTGGATTAGAGCACAGAAATTTTTGTTCTAAGATTTCTAGAATCTTGAAAAATGCTGTACTATCATATAATGGATTAAAAAACATGCTGATAGTTACTATTTAAGCTAAGATTTTTAAGTTTAATCATACACTCATGATTTAATGTATATTAATTTTGTGTTGAGAATAAAATAATTCTAATAGAATTATTATAATTAGTGAAGAGGAAATTCTTATAAGCTATAAAATCTAAAACATGAATAAACTTTACATGATTATAAGGTCAACAATGGTTTCACTTTATGGAAGCAATTTCTCAACAGATTATATTTAAGGGTTACATTTTTTTTTTCCTTCCATTTTCAAAACAAATCTATAATTAGCCATTAGGACAGTTCAGGTGCTGCTAGGCCCTGACAGACACCATTCTGCACCTCCATAATCTTCTAAGCATCATCTTATTTTCATAGTGTTTAGATGTCTATTTGAGAACTTTTAACTTATTAAGAAATAGGTGCTTAAGCCACGCCTGAAAGCAGATGCTTAAAAAACTGATGGCCCATTTCTCATCCTATGTGGGAGAATTCTTTATGTATGGCAAAGAACCAATATTTTCTTTAGGATGAAAAGCAGGCCAAAGGATCAAACGTCACTGAAACATTTTAACTCTATGGAACGCATTTCCAAAGGGAGGCCCTAAATGCCATGGAATTTGTTTCTCTTCCTTATGGGGCAAAGAAAACATTTTCCTTTTACTTCCTTTTTTTTAAAAAAAAATTTCATTTAATGCTTTAAAAAACAACTAAAAAGAAGTAGCACACATCTTCTTAGTGGTATCATCATTCTAGCAGCTAAAAATTCTAACTTTTACCTGCCTGGCATAAGTCTATTGAAAAAACATCATTGACTTTGTATTTTGAGCGTACTCATGGTTCAGCCTTCATTTTGACTGAGGACTTAAAGAATTTTATGCCAAGATGAATTACTGTGAAAGTCAGGAATCTGGCTGATTGGGTAATGAGACTAGCCAGTTTAAGTCATAAAAGCAATGTGGAATTTTGTCAAAAGGTGATGGAAATACTAGGTCTATTGCTAAGATAAAAGCAGTCCTAGTTCTATTGCTAAGGTCCTCAGATGAAGAAGCACTCTGGCTTTTACTAGTGCCCACCAGGATCATTGGGGACAAATTGACAGGACTCAAATCTTGTAAATGTAGAATAGAAATCAGAATTTACTAATTGTATAGAGCTTATGTAACACTAATTTAAGTACTTGAAAATGTTAACCCATGCCAACCCTAATGGATAGATACTTTATTATCCCTATTATAGAGGTGGGGGGCAGGCAACTTTCACAGCAAAGTAACTTTCTCAGGTTGTACAGTTAGGAACTGGCAAAGGCAGTATTTGAATTTGGCAGACCTGCTCCAAACACTTTGTAGCTGAGATGGATCACACAGCAACCCTTGCTAGTGTTCCTATAGCCGGCATAACTTTTTAAGGCAAACAATTTTCCCAGTTAGTTTTGATCAACATAAGGAGAAAATTGCTGTCAAAAAAATGTAAGAAGCTCTTTTTGATCAATGTGGAAAAGAGAATGACATGGTCAATTTTCATTGATTAAGACAACAGAGACTCTGGTAAGAATGTGAGAATTCATAATTCTGTGACATCTGCATGGAGTTGTCTCTCTTCATCTGTGGGGGCTATGTGCCAGGACCCCCAGTGTATGTGTGAAACCATGGATAGTATCAAATCCTACATGCACTGTGTATTTTCTTGTACGGTAATGGGTGGGTAGTGTGTACAATGTGAATATATTAAAAAAAAATAGAATGATTCACTTTCAGGAAGGACAAAATAGATCTATGCAAGATATCATCACACTGCTCAGAACAGCGTGCGATTTAAAATTTATGAACTTGATATTTCTGGTATTTCTCATTTAATATTTTCAGACCACAGTTGACTGTGGGAAACTGGAACTGCAGAAAGAAAAACTGCAGTTTCAATGGAGGAGGGCTGCTGTAGAGAGAGATGTCATTTCTAAAGTCAATATCAAATCTTGAAATCATAAAATCATGTAAGGAAAATTTTTAAAAAATATGAAGTTCATTATCATGGTGCAGTCTTAAAGGAATTGTATTTGTTTAGGTGTTTATGGTGTAGTAGGAAAGACTAACAATGAATTGCTTTAAATGTTACCACAAATATGTACCGTGCACATGTACAGACGGGCCACGCTCACTCACGTAGCTCACACAGTACAATGTTATTCAATTATTTCTTTATGGGGAAATTTTGTGACATCAGCTTCATTCTCATGAATGTATTACATTTAGTGTTTTGGCTCTAGGGACTATAGTCTGTATCCATGTGGCTCCTGGATGCCTACCAGAATGCAAAAGGATTTCCAACATTCTGGAATATTCCGTGTCCGGAGCATTCACGCTGTACATGAAGGCATAGACTGAAGTGTTTCAAAAACTGTCCTTGGATTGAGCAATGACTTATGCAAATAGAAGTGAATAAGAACCAGTTATCTTGCAGAAATTGTCTCATTATCAGGGAAAAGCCAATCTAGATTATTTTATAGTTACAACTCCAGGAAGCTAATGATGCCAAAACATGTATAATATCATTCAACATAGGAGATTCATCATACTTTTAAATCCAAAGTTCTTTTGCAATGCAACCTCTCCAAAGTATGGTTAGGGCAGGAAAATAATCTTTTTTTGTTTGTTTGTTTTCCTTGGACTTGAATCAAGAAAAGGGCATGGCATATATGTACCAACTTGTGAAACTTGTATCCTGAGAGATCTGAAACATGTTATTTCAGGATATTAAAAGTAAACTGTAAACTAAAAAAAAGTGTCTGCTGATGGGAAATATGTGATTCAGAAATATTTAGTGGGAGAATGAAAATCATAATTATGCAATAAATGAGTGTAGATCGCCTATATTTCTCACCAAAAGAAGCAGTGTGGGAAGGAACAGATAGAAAAAGGGGCACAGGTGAGGTGCTGTGGGAAGGGTAACTATTTTCTGCCTTTTCCTCAGCTAGAAAGTTATCCTTTCTGATGCAAAGGTCCTCATCAGAACATATTGTTATGACAAAGAAGCAATTGCTGAAGAAACTAACATCCTAAATTAGAGAAAGATGGAGAACTTGAGGACCACACAAGTAGAAAGAGAATGGTAATTTCTGTGGTTAAAAATAGTTAGTGACAGACATATTGTAAAGAAAATTAGAAAAAGCTATTTCCCACCCATCTTTAAGGATAGCATTAATAAAATCTGTTATTAATATCCACATTTGGAAAACTTAATAAAATGAATAATAAACATAATAAAATGAAGAATAGTGCCCACAGGTCCTTCAGCCAGTAACGTTGGGGTAAGGAAAAAAGAAAAAAAGAATTTTAACTTATTAAGGAGACAATTAGAAATCAGATCCCTACCACATGTTATCTGAAGTTTGCAGTATACAATTTTTCTTATTTTAATTTTACAATAAAATCTATGTAGTTTTCTTTTCACTGTGTGTAATCTTTTTCTCAGGGGGTTTGCTCAGGGATGTAGCAATATTCAGATGACACACTCAGAATGGATACTTGGAGATGGTTTAATACCAGGGAAAACCAACAATGAATGGGGAGCACCTTGTATTATCAGGTAGATAGCTAGAAATCTACCTCTCCTAGGTAAAAAGGACAAGGCAAGGGATGGGAGAAGTGGGGGGATTTTACCTTAATCCTGTCTCCAGTAGTTGCTCACACCTAGAAAGGAGGGATCGCCCTACCAATCAATCTACTAGTCGGAACTTAGGGTACCAACTGCAAAATGGTGCAGAGGACTCCTGCCCACAGGCCTGGCAAAAGGTACTAAAGTCTTGAAGGTGACCTAGAACAGCCTTAAGGTTAATTATCATGTCATAGCTTCAATCTGCATTGCAGTCCACACTCCCAATGGGCTTTTAGAGAAGCCCATGGGAGGTCCACATCTTAGTAACACTCTGGTTCCAAGGTGACCTCTGAACCAGAAAACAGAAAATAGATCCCCTGACCATGACCAAGGCCCTTTTTATAGCTACAGCCAAGTCCCGTTAGTTGTCTATGTTGAATGGATCTTGTCCTATGAATCTTCTTACTCTGTAAACCCATTTTTTTCTTCCTCAATAAACTTTCTTTCATGCTTGCCTTACTTTGGGGTTTCTGGTCATCCTTTGGGTCCAAGAGCACCCCAAGAACGGAGGTCACAGATAGCTGCCTGAACCCTCAACATTTTAGGATGCAGGCAGCTGCCCTGAAACCAGGCAGCACTAGTAACAGCTAGACCAGTGGAGGTAGAGAATCCATTCATTGGAAAAAGCAGCCAGAGGGCAGCAGACACCCACCTGGTGAAGCGATCCCAGTTAAAGGAATCAGGTGGTGCCAAACCAAGGGAAGACAGGAAGTAGCAAAGGCATAAATAGCCAATGTGTCTCTGACCCCTTAGGTATTTTTTCTTTGACAAGTTGAGTTGAGTCTCCCCAAATTCACATATTGAAGTCCTAACTTCAGTACCTCTGAAAGCGATTGTAGCTGGAGAAAGGGTCTTTAAAGAGGTAATTAAGTTAAAATGAGTGTCTTTGAGCCCATAACCCAACCTAGTTTGAAAGCCAAGTGGGAAAACTACATCGAAGACAAGAGTTTAAAACAAAGGCGCACATTAACTCAGGATGGATAAATTGAGAAAATGCAGCCCCTCTCTGGCCTCTTCAGAAGTCTTTTATTGTTTTCTAACAAAGGTGCATATGCAAAATGTAAAAAGACCAAAAGATATGGTTGAAAGAATCCCAAGTCCCCAGGAAGATTGGAATGGTGTGTTTACAAAGGGGGAGGGAGAAATTAGTTCTATCCCTATAGGGGAAGTAAACCAGGTTTCCCAGTCTAACTACATATCAAAAGTTCAAGGAACTTATTCCCGCTCACCTGTTGACTCCCCGACACATAGGCTCAGTCCACCTGTCAAGGCACCTCCGGGGTCTTTTCAACTTCAGTGTTTTTGATGAGCCCCCAGAGCCTGGGCATCTGCTCACTTTCCCCTGGATATCCCAGGATTGAGGTGGGGCACCCTGCTGAGAAGTCACCCTATGTACCTCACACAAATGAGGACATTCAGGTGAGCCCTAATCCAATATGACTCCTGCTCTTACAAAATGGGATGATCAGGGCCCAGGCACACACTGAGGCACTTTGTGAAGACAGGGGCAGATGGCCATCTGCAAGTCAGTTAGAAACGCCACAGAACAAAACAACCTGATCCTGCCAGCACCTTGATCTTAGACTGAGAGCCTTTAGAACCATAAGAAAATTTCTGTTGTTTCAGTCACCATTCTGTCACACTTTATGGCAGATTAGCAAACTAATACATCTCCCACTGCAATGAATCCCATCTGAAGTCAAAGGAAAAGGAACTTTTCTCTACAGTATATAGTAATCAAGAGTGCTCAGTGCCAGAAAAGGTTGGGAAAGGTTAGGAGTCAATCTACAGAGAGAAAAATTCTTGGGTACATTAAAAAAGAATTATTTTTACTTTTGAGTGTTGAATGAAGATAGGCCGGATGAGTTATCTAATGAGGTAAAAAATCTGGAGCTCGAAATATGCACACCCAGTCATCATAACTTTTACAGAAAACTTGCTTTAATGGAGATTTATTTTTTTGTAGCAATATGTCTCCAATCAGGGGACATATTTTGTCTTCCCCAAATCAGAATTTTTGCCTTAAGAATTCAGGAAAAAATTTCTGGTTTTGAGATTTTTATTTTTCACTTTTCAAAAATTTTTATTTTCATTTGACAAAATAGAATTGTACATATTTATGAAGTACTATGTGGCATTTTGATGTGTGTATACATTATCTAATGATAAAATAAGGAATATTAGCATACTTACTCATCAAACATTTATTATGTCATATTTAGGGTGAGAACATACAAAATCATCTCTTATAGCTACTTTGACATAAATGTGCATAACACCTTACTATGGGCTGTAGTCCCTTACTATGCAACAGAAGGACAGAACTTGTTTGTCCTTTTCAATTGTAACTTTATACTTGTTGGCCATTTTCTCCTCATCTCTTACCCCCGTGTTCCCACCTCTGCTTCCATCCCTAGTTTCTTGTAAACACTGCTATATTCGCTACTCCTATAAAATCAGCTTTGTGGATTCTTTGTATGAGTGGAACATACGGTATTTGTTTTTCTGTGTCTGGTTTGTCTTACATAATGTTTTCCAGGCTCATCAATGTTGTTGCAAATAATAGGATTTCATTCTTTGTGTGGTTAAATAGTATTCTGTTATGTATACAGACCACATTTACTTTACTTATTCATCCCCTGATGGACAATTAGGTTAATTTTATACCTTGAGAAATGTGAACCCTACTGTAATAAACATAGAAGTACAGATATGTGATTCTTTTTCACTCTAATCAATATGGAAAAATATTCTCCTTGATGCTCAAAGAAAGCTGCAAATGATCCAATAGAAGACCCCATTGAGACTATCTAGAGGTAAGGAAATTTAGAGTCCAGGAAGGTATCTTTTTATACTATTATGAAATAATCTCTGAAGCCCCCATTTACCTACATGTATATATTTGTGCAGAGTAACTAGGTTCTCTGTCTCAAACTCTACCCAGAAAACACAATCTGTTCACTGCTTAATATCATTTTTTAAAGGCACAATATAGTAAAAAGTTCTGGCTGAAGAACAGAAACTCATGTGCTACTGTTGTTATTTATTTATTTAGACAGAGTCTCACTATGTCACCCTCAGTAGAGTGCTGTGGCGTCACAGCTTGCAGCAACCTCAAACCCTTGGGCTTAAGCAATTATCTTGCCTCAGCCTCCCAAGTAGCTGGGACTATAGGTGCCCACAATAATGCCCAGCTATTTTTTTGTTGCATTTGTCATTGTTGCTTTAGGCTGGCCCGGGCTGAGTTCAAACCCGCCAGCCTTCGTGTATGTGGCTGGCACCCTACCCACTGAGCTATGGGCGCCACCGTGCTACTGTTTTTAAAAAGTCCTTTTATTCTTTGCAAAGACTCTGTACTGTATTACTTTGTCAGCATATTTTAAAAGTGCACAAAAACTTCTTGGGAATTCAGTGTTTAGTAGTTTTAATTAATCTTACTATAGAATTTGACAGGGCATTTAATCAGTTATTTCAAGAAATGAGAACTTTCAATTACATGTGAAATGATGTTTTTCTGTCTCTCTTTTGCTGTTCTGAGTCTAGGCACGCGTTGATGGAAGATGAGCTCCTTGTGCGTGAGATAACGGGAGTCACGCATCTAGCATTCATCACTTTTCAGCGATTCCTAACTACTTGACAGAGAGTGCTTATCTCCCATCGGGGAAACACACCGAATGTATTTCTATGTTGTGTCATGATGACTTCTGAACAGTTCCTTCAGCTCTCTACTTGCTGGGTTAGTTGAAGCAGGCGTAGCAACAGCAGAGTTCAGGATTTATTTCCATGTCTACATATCCCTGGCACTACGGGCAGTTTGAGACCTTGTGGGCTGAACACTTGCAGAAAGAGGCTGAAAAGAACAATATTTTCTGGAATTAATATTCCAGGTCCTACATATCAACTAAAACAGTCACTCCATTGTTCTTTCCGTGTGCAAATCTATCAAGTAATAGTCTCTAAATCTGAACTAATTTACTTTTACTTTTAATTTATGAAATATGTTCAGTTACATCAAAATATGTATAGTTAACCAGAAATGTTTCTGGATATCTGAACTGAAGCTACAACAGAGTGATAGGAGGGTAAAAGTTTATTCTTATTCTAAATTTAGCCTTCAGAAAAATCACAGGAATTACTTACTGATATGTAGCTTCCAAGAGAAAAGAACAATTATGATATGAAAACCGACATTATGTAAGATCCTTTTTCTCCAAGACCTAAAGAGAGCCATTTGTAATTGGTCTCGTGTCTGTCTAGGAGAGTGAGGCTTTAGTTAAGGCATGCATTGCACAAGGAGCTCAAGGCAAACGCTGAACATTGCCATACCAAACCATGTGACCGCCAGCCACGTTGTGTGCCCTAATGGGGGCTCCAGAGTGGAAATGTCATGATTGGCAGTTCTCCCACACAATGCTTTGGAAAACAGATGCTTTGAACATAGCAGTTTTGCTGAAAAGGCATCCATGGTGGTCACTAATGATTTTATCTATCTGAATAGGTAGTGTAGGAAGAGAAAAACTCAGATGTGAGTCAGTCATAGCTATGTAGAAACCCATCTCCCTTAAGGGCTTAAATGTGCAGGCAGCCTAAGTGTGATAAGGGGAATAAGTTCATTAGCAAATCAGTTCCTCGGATCCTTGTAAAGCATTTATGATAGCTATTAAAGCCTCCATTGTTTTTATAGGACTGTATGTACCTTTGATCCTTGCTTAAGGTTTCACAATTAATGGGTAATATTAGGGGTCTAATCTCCTGTCTCTCTCTCAATGACCCTTCTAGCCACAATCCCATTTTATTTACATATTTACAAAGAGATAGAAAACACTTTAATAGGCAAATCAAATTCTTTAGGATTTGGAAGTGTAAGGGAGTGCAAGAGAGGACTGGGGAATTCGGAACATAGCTTTGCTCATTTGGAATTTCTCACCTTTATCTGTCTGATCTGATAAACCAGTAAAAATGCTTTTCTCTCTTCCCTTAAAACATAAATCTGATTAGTCTTATGGCTGTCATGAAGTAATGTGTTTAAGAGATGAAACTGACAATGAAAATTATTCAATGCATCACTGGGTGAAAGCTGAATAACCAAAGTACACAAGTTAAATTCTCAGCAAATTAAGGTAAATTCTAGATAACTTTATTTAAAAAAATGTGTGTCTACTTAAAATTTAAGTAAAAAAACTGAAAATATAATTTGCTATTTTAAAAATATTATTTAACATATTTAGATTAAAAAATTGTGTTTTCTTCCTTCTCTCCTTGCCTTTTTTTTCTTTTTCTTTCTTTCATGTGTAACAAATGCTTTGAGTTCTCAATGCAACAGAAACAGCCAATCTCATATTCAACTTCAATAACAACTTTAATAAAAAACATTTTTAAATGTCACCTTGTGTCTTAATTTAATAAAAAAAAACATTTTTAAATGTCATTTTTGTGCTGGAAACACGTTTTGAAGTAGTATTTCATATTCTAAAAGCCTCAAAGGATTTGGGGGAGAATAGACAATATAACAGCCTCCTCTGTAACTGAGTCTCCAGGAAAAGCCGCGTGAACATTACTACAGGGCTGACCCTATGGCTTCTGTATTGATTAAGTATTGATTTGCTCCATATGGAGTTTTGTTGAGTCTGCGGAGTCCACCTCACCTAGTTGATAATGTGTTGATTTACATTTTTCTAGTTGCTGTAGCTTTCTTCCCTTCTCTCTACCCTTAGTAAATATCTTTCAAATTGCCTATAAAGGGTTGTATCACCAAAACACGTAATTTTAAAGACTTTTAAATTAAGGTAAACTTACATAGCCAGAATTTCTCTCTGCCAAGTACTTGGGTTCAGAGATTTAAGGAATGACTTCATGGACCATGAGGGTAAGTGAAAAGATACATTTTATTGAAAGGTAAAAGAGATTATTAAGCAGAAAAAGGGAACAGAACCTTGGGTAGCAGAAGGGGGACCTGAGTGGGCAGCCCATTGGGCCTCTGTCTGTGGAGGGGTTTATACACTGCTTTTTCCTGCAGGCAGGGGTTTGGGGGAGATGTAATGTATATCTGGAATATGTCGCAACCATTTGGTGCCAGGGGCTTGGGCAGAAGTTAATTTTAAAACTGCCATGGTGGGAAGGAATATGGTCCCACCTGAAGTGTACTTCTCTGCTCTGGTGGAGGCAGTAGGGTGTGTTCCGAGAGAGACAGCCAGGATGAGGTACTAGTCAGGCTGCTTTTTATGAACTATGTTTGTGTCCAGAGAATATGGCCTGGAGAGAAACTGTTTGTGCCTAAGATGGGGTCTGGACCTGAGCCTGCTTGGGCCCAGAAAAATGGGCAGGTCCTTATGGAGCTCTGAATGGGGGAACCTGGTATCATGGAAACATAAGTGAAATAAACAAATTTTAAGTTTACCACTTCATCAGTTGTTAAAGCTGGATAACCACAACCCATATATGGATACCTTCTAGACCCATCAAGGTAATGTATCTCCAGAAATCTCTTCCAGCCTCCTCCTACAGTTAACACTCTAAGAAAATAACTTCTCTTCTGATCCCTCTGTCTTGAAGGCTTTTGTTTTGTTTTGCTTGTTTGTAACCTGCATTTGATTTGGATTCACATGGAAACATGTAGTCTCTATTCTTTTGTGTCTGGTATTTGCTAACTAGTGTGTTACGTAGTCTTTGGGAGTTACCTCCCTTGCCAGTTTTTTAAACACAACTAATCTTTAATAGACTCTTCTAATCTTTCTGAAAGTATCAGATACGAATCACAAAATCAATATATAAAGAAACACCATGCATTTAGCTATGTGATTAAACTGCCGAGTAACTTCACTTTGTAATGGTTAACATAAAGAAAAACTGTTTCAGACCCTCACCTTTAATTATGTACCACTTTGTCCTCCCAGCATTACTAAGGAAGTACACCTAAGCACAAAATACATTGAAATTCTGGAAGGAACAGTTAAGGCTTCAGCCTGACACAGGTAGAATCAAATTCTCAATTAGTTCAAAATAGTTTGGTCAAAAGTTTGCATAAAAATTTGAACAGGTTGAGTGCCTGAAGTTATTTCAAAGACTACCAAAAACACTGCTCAATTTTTCTTTAGATTGACCTATAATACACTATAAACTGTTACATCAAAACAACTTCTTAAACAATGTTAACACATGTTTACCAAGTGGAACTAGAGAAGAAATTACTTTTCTAGGGAAATAATATAATATTGTGTCTGGGTATTTAGCGAATTAGAGAATAAATCAGAATTAAAACATACATTGCATTCTTCCAGGAAGCATTTTTATTGAGAGCAAAAATATGGGGGACCATATTCATATGAACCGAAATTTATTTGATGTGAATAAAGAATTGCATCAATGGGGAAGGATTGTAGGTAATGATCAGAACACTTGTTATTTCTTATAATTAATTTCCATATTTGGAGAATCCTTAAAAAAAGAAGGTAGAACACACTAAAATGGATATTTAGTAGAGAGGACGTAGAAATTGTATTGAATTAGAAGGTGTCAGTACATTTGCAGATATAATTTTTCTATTAAAAGGCTTGCTTTCTAAAAATAGTGTTAAAAAAAGTACATTTGATCAATTAGAATAGGAAGATAGTTTGAATTAGTAAAAAAGTCTTCATTAGAGAGTTTTTAAAGTAAGTAGTTTTCAAGGTATAATCTTCAATCAGGCAGAGATGAAATTAAATTACATATCAATTGGTAACACATGGAACCTATCAATGTGGATAAATGCTATTGGCCATACCTAGAGTTCTGCAGGTACCTGGCTTTGCCAGGCGGTAATCCTTGAGTTATTCAGGAGGTTGTCTGGAAAGCCCTGGAAAAGGGCAGGGGAACTTGGGGGCTCGAAGCAGCCAGAATGCAAGTGCTGAAATATTTTAACATCTCTTCTGGCCTTACCTGTGCACTGCTGTGAGCGTCAGCCCTACCTGAACTTCACTGTTTACACTTACAGTTTCCTTGGCGGTATTCTCTTTTATTCATTAAATATAGAGGAACATTTCAAGATGAAACATTCATTTGCCTTTAACACAAAAGTCCTTGAAAAGTTTATTTATTTAGATTGAATAAAACCATCCTCTATAATCAGATTTTTTTTTTTTTTGCTTATTATCCTCTTCTTTCTTCTGTAGTACAAAGAGAAATTTTAACTCAGAACCAGAACGTTAGTATCTTTATTAGAAAATATTATTTTACCTATATTTTTTAATGGGCAATATATTTTAACAAGATTTTAAAATCTTTTATAAAATTACATTAATTAATTTCTTTTAATTTCGAAATATTTACAAAGAGGTGGCCAACACATAGAAAATATTTTATAAATATTTTGTAAATGTAGTGATGAATATTTTGTAAATAAAGGTACATTTAGCTACAACTTCCCATTTTTCCTATTCATGGTGATAATGGGGGAAACTTTTGGGACACCTTGTATTTCTTTGAGGAACTTTGTGCTGTTTTTCATATAGGTTGTACTAATTTGCAGTCCCACCAACAGTATGTTAGCTTTCCTTTCTCTCTGCAGTCACATCAGCATGTATTGTTTTTTGACTTTTTACTAACAGTCATTCTGATAGCAGTAAGGTGATATCTCATTATACTTTTAATTTGCATTGCCCTGATAATTAGTGATATTGAGCAATTTTTCTTATGTTTGCTGGCCATTTGTCTATCTTGTTTCAAAAATTGATCATGCCTTTTGCCCACTTTTTCATGAGGTTGTTGGTTTTTTCCTTGCTGATTTGTCTGAGGTCTTTGTAGATTCTGTTTATTAGCTCTTTGTCACATTTACAGTTTGAGAATATATTCCCTATACTTGGAAAAAAATTTATAACTAAGACCTCAAAGACAAATATAGCAACAGCATAAATAAATAGGACTTAATTAAACTAATGTACATATTCACTGGCTTTTTCACTTTCATTCATTCAAGAACTTACTTGTTCTTCTAAGTATTCATGCGTTCAACACACTTGGAGAAAAGTAGAGATTTTTCAGTATTATTTGAAGAATATTAGTACTCTCTTTTTAAAAATATCTTTTATGTTTAAAATATTTCTCTGACTGTAAAACTTATATTTATCCTTTGTAGAAATATATGGGAAATACTGATAATATTAAAAAAAAAAAAAAAACTCACAAATATTCCTGTTCACACGTGAATACTATGCCTGGTGAACTTTTAATATGTTTTTAGAAATAAACTTGTATATTGAATTGAATATGAAATTTTAACATTTTGATATGGGCACTTCATGTGTCATTAAAAGAATTAAACTGTTATTTTAAATGTCACATAGTATTTCATAATATATATGTTTCATCATTTACCTAAGCATTCCTTTAATGTTGGACATATAAGTAGTTATAAACAATACACGATTAATATATTTATTTTTATATATGCATATACATTTATGAATGTATACTTAGAAATTATTTTTAATTTGATTTATTAACAAAACATCAAAAAAAATCTAAGAATCTTACTACATTATGAAATTTATTTCTAGAAAAGTTGTACTGATTCCTCTATCAATGAATAGGTTATGATTATGCTTATTTTACCACATTCTCCCCAGATCTTGAAAATTATGATTAATATAATTTAAAGAGAATAGTTTGCATTTTTGTTATGTGATTAATTTTTAACACGAGTTGTTTATAAAGATAATTTTCAATGCACTGTTTAGATTCTTTTGTTTTGCCATTTTTATTTTTAATTCTTATCTTTTTCAGAACAGCTCATTTCCCTTTTCCTCTACTATGTTAAATACTGTGCTTGATTTTTAAATAGTCTTCAGTAGACCTAAGCTCTTTCTATGAAAAGCTGTTTAATTATTTTTGTATTAGGTACCCAGAATGTCATTAAACTCAACTAAATAACATATTGCATATTAAGGTTTATGTTTTTTGTAATCTAATATTCTATCAAGTCTTGAAATAGTTAAGAGGAAGATAGGCTACTTTAACTTTAGTTAGTTCTACTAGAATATTTTCAAAGAAAAAATACATTTAAAAGAAAATTTTTTGTTTACAATTTTCTTTTAAAATTTTACCTTTAAAAAATACATTTTAAAAGAAAAAAAAATTCTAGTTCTACTAGAATATTTTAAAAGAAAAAAATTAAAAAATATTTTAAAATAAAAACATTTAGTGCTGCTTTTAAAGATTTAAACACAATATCACTTGGAAAAAAACTACAAAAACACCGAATCACAAAGACTACAAAGTTTTTGACAAAAAACATTTGCATTGCAAAAAATCTGGATAAAACTTTTGAAAATATTACATCTTCAGTGTAGTGTATATATGCTTTTTATCATATGTCTTCAGAACACTTTCATTTTGATTGGAGCGAAACTGGCTGCTTTTGTTATGCTCCTAAGGGGAAAAAAATTACAACCAAAAAGGAAAAACAAATTAGATTATCATTTCTGACCAAGGAAAAACAAATTAGATTATCATTTCTGATTTCTGTCTTATGTTTAAATCATTTCTTTGTCAGTCATGACAGGTTCTCCCTCCCCTGACCCACAAGTATTTCAAGAAGACTGTAAATAATGCTCTTTGAATGGGAGCTTCCGGTTTAGCAATGGACTTTCTAGCTCATTTTAAATTTCTTAAATTGTTGACATTTAAACAGACTGAGGTCATTTTGACACATAGATTTCATTGCGACACACGAAGAAATATTCTTAGGAATATTCAACCTTTTAGATTGAAGTTCTTTGAAACTTGTTATGGTAGCAAATAACATTTTTTTCAAGTTATATGACATGAATATCTAGTAAATGTGTGTTTGTATGTCAAACATTTATTTTACAAATTCGTGAGGGAAGCAGCGGGATAACAAAACTAGCTCAAAAGAGAATATAAGAGACATAAGTACAGATGGACGAAAATAGAAGAAGAAAGCTGCAATGAGACAGACAAAGTAGATTCAAAACTAGTTGCAACCTTATAGTACAACAAACCACAGCCTTTAGGGTTTTGTTATTGTTTTAGTACTGAACAGAAAACTTCTGCATCTGTGCTTGTCTACATTTATTTGTAATTTATCAGTCTTTTACAAATTAAATTATAACTTTTATATACATACATGATATATATATGTAATATAAGATGGGAGACTATTTTCATTTTTGACATGAGATATTTAATATTTATTCTAAATTTTATTTTTACTTTTTATTTTTTTGCAGTTTTTGGCTGGGGCTGGGTTTGAACCCGCCACCTCTGGTGTATGGGGCCGGCGTCCTACTCCTTTGAGCCAGAGGCGCTGCCCCTATTCTAAATTTTAAATAAAAAATATAACTGATTAAATTAAATAAAAGTACTCAGATTATAAAATCTATCTAGTCTAATAAGCATTTTCAAAAGGCATACTGGGAACTATTGTTTGACAGTAGGATAGAATATTGATGTGGCAAAGTATTTGGCAAATTTTAATTTGTTTTAAAATCATGAAATATTTTTATATATTATAGTGTATATTACTACATAATACAATCAGAAAAAAACAAACTCAAACCCATGTACATACTGTAATCCAATTCAAGGAAAATAAATGTTAATATTATTAAAGTTCTTATTTATTTCTTTCCAGTCATTACCACCTCTCACCTTTGGGATATTACTAGCTTGAATTTTGTGTTTATAATTCCTTGTGGGTTTCCTTTTGCATTTTTAATGAAGTGTTTATATATATGTGATATATTTGCATATCATATATATATATGACATCATGCTTTATGTATTATTCATATATATATATATATATAATGACATCATGCTTTATGTATTATTCTCACTTTTAAAATTCAAATTTATTTAAGATTTCCATGCTGAATTTTTAGCTATTGTTTCCTCTTTTCCATTTGGGTTCTTGTTAGTTGTTAGCAATAACAAATCGTAATGCCATAAATATTTTCATACCTGACTTTTAGTGTAAAGACATATACATTCCAAAAATGAATAGGTCCAAAAGTTTCATACACCTTAATGTAATTAGAAAATTTACAGTCATTTTAAAGGCATTATATAAATTTATATACACACCAGCAAAGTATAAAAATTTCTATTTGGCTCTATAATACTTGATTGGTATTACCAGACTTTTGAACTTCACCTATTTGATGATAGAGAGCCATAACTATGTTTTAAATTTTTATTTCTCTTAATACTGAGATTGTACATATTTTGACTTGCTTGTTTTTATTATTGCTTCATCTTTGTCAAATACTCTCTTTGTCTTTTCCCCATTTTTATATTTTTAGTCAGTATGATGATATAGGCTACTACCATTTCTCTTTTGGTGGTCGTAGTGTGTCTTTTCAGTTTACTTAACATCATTTGATGGTCAGAAACTTTTTGTTTTTTACTTTTTGTTTGAAAATCATTTAAGACTTATGGAAAAATTACAAGGATAGTAAAATGAACTTCATTTTACCTTATCTAATTTTTATTTAGCACTTTCCATATAAATATACATGATGCAATATCAGCTTCATCCTTACTGAAATGAAATGTGCTAAAAATAAGACTATTTATTGTGCATTTAGAATATTGTTACAAAGAAATTAAATATGCCTTTAATTTGTTAATAAGAAAAATGACAAAGATACAAAAATCATGAAATCAATAATAGAAAGAACATAATGTGTCAAAATTACTTCTTGTTTATATAGGTGGTAAACTCGGTAGTAAAGTTCATCCCTGGGGATAACCATCTATCCTGGAAATAGATCCTAGTAGAGGAAACAAGTATTTGTTTAGTTGGGGCATAGACTAGCCAAGCAGAGATTTTTGGTCTATGTATAGGGTGATCATCCCAAGCTGTAGAGGTTATGAAAAATCTTCACCTCATTAAAGCTGGCAAAAGTTAGAGTCAGATCTTAAATACTATTATACCAATTTGCATAAATGGTATAATAGGCAATCAAAAATTATACTCTAACTTTTAGTAAAATCTGTCCCTCATTTCACATATCTACAAATAATTTAACACAACTCCCCCATGAGACTTAAGTGTTAGAAACAGAAAATCATCAGGAGAAGATTCTCAAGAAGAAAGCCATGTAATTCATGAGTTGGTGCTTAGAGCTGAGTGGTTGCTACATAAGTCGGTACCTTCTCCTTGTCAGGCTCCAAAAATCTGCTTATAACTTATTATTATTATTATTTTTAAATATTTATTTATTTATTTATTTTTTTATTGTGGAGAAGGGGCGGGGAAAGAAGGCGGGGGAAGAGGTACGTGACAGGGTCGGGCCAGTGGCATGGTACCACATTGGCTGTATCTAGGTAGAGGCAGTTTCAGGCTGGGCCTTGCTGAGTCGTTGCTACG